>PVIA01010657.1:26359-50322 GCA_004024845.1 Tonatia bakeri
CACTACCCCTGATTCATTATAATAGCATTATAATAAAATAACATTGTGGGACTCCCTTCTCCAATAGCCAATCAAGAAAATCTTGGGAAACCACACATGCGCAGTAGCTTTGAAATGTAACTCTTTGTACCTGCGCAATAGAAGCCCGCCAAAGACTAGCCAGAAAGCTTCCGCCCTATAAGAAGAAAATCCGCCCAGCTCACGTGGTCAATCTCTGCACAGAGTTGACCCGCTCCCAAGTTCTGTGGAGTGTACTATCGCTTAATAAATCTTCCCTCTTTCTTTATACTATAAACTCCGTGTGTTCGGCTCAATTCTTTGTCCCGATCACTAAGAACCTGGTTACCTGCGCCACCTGTGACAGTTACTGATGCTACAGGTCTGAGGGCCCCATTTTGAGTAGCTTCCTCCAAATACTTAAATGGAAATCATAACCACTCAAACCTTACTACTACCCTATGAAGTCTTCCAGGTTAAGTAAAACTAAATGGTATTTCCTTCCTTTCAGTGCCTGTCACAGTTATTACCTAAATGACTAATACGGCCCTTAGCATCATAATATTGTGGAGGCGATAAAGAGATTGTATCTTTCAGAATTAAAAATTAGAAAGCTGAGGCCCAGAAAGGAAAAGTAACTCCATTGCTGAGCTGGAATTACAGATTCTGTATTGTTTTCAGTTTTAAAACTCTAGGTGTTAAAAACACAATATAATTAGATAAAATTCTCCAGTCAGACCTGTGAATGGTTTTTGTGGCTTTTCAATGAAGTGTGAAATGCTCTGATAGCTGCCCAAGTGCCAAATAGGTGCTATGGCTGTAAAGGGAAAAGTGTGACTTAGGATTTCTGGTTTTCTAGTAACCTCTATTTGATCTGACCAGAAGCTAGGTTAAAGCTGTGAATATGTTCAGAATCATGTCATCTGCAAAAAGTGACACTTTTACTTCTTCCTTCCCAATTTAGATGCTTTTTATTTCTTTCTCTTGCCTTATTGCTCTGGCTAGGAATTCCAGGACTATGTTTTATAAGAGTGGTGAGAGTGGCCCTGGCCAGTGTGGCTCAGTTGGCTGGATCATAGCCCCATAAAATGAAAGGTCGAGGGTTTGATTCTCATCAGGGCACATTCCTAGGTTGTGGGTTGGTTCCCATTTGGGGCGTGTACAGGAGACAACCAATCAATGTTATTCTCTCATGACATTTCTCTCCCCCCCCTCCCCCCTTTCTCCCTCCCTCCCTCCCTCCCTCCCTCTGTATCTCACAAAATCAATAAGCATGTCCTCAGGTAAGGATATTTAAAAAAATATATCCTTATATTTTTAGGATAAAAACATACCCTTATATATTTTTATCTTAAAATATAGGAGGTGAGAGTGGGCATTCATATTTTGTTCCTGATTTTAGGGGAAAAGCTTTCAGTTTTTTTTCGCCACTGAGTGTGAGGCTGAGGGTTTTTTATATATGGTCTTTATTATGTTCAAGTACTTCCCTTCTATTCCTATTTTATTGAGTGTTTTAACCATAAATGGATGCTGTATCTTATCAAATGCTTTTTTCTGCATCTACTGATAAGATCATATGATTTTTATTCTTTGTTTTGTTAATATGGTGTATTACATTGACCGGTTTATGTTAAACCATCCTTGTGCCGCTGGAATGAACCCCATTTGATTGTGATGCATCATTTTTTTAATGTATTGGTGTATTCAAGTTGCTAGTATTTTGTTTAGGATTTCTGCATTTGGCAGTTGCCAGAGGGAAAAGGGTAGGGTGGGGTTGGGGGTTGAGGGTTGGGGGAGGGGTTAATTTAGTGATGGAAGACAGTTTGACTTTGGGTGGTGGTCACACAATGCGGTATACAGATCTAGTATCATGGAAATGTGCACTTGAAACCTATATGATCCTGTTGACCAATGTCACCCAATAAACTAAATAAAAATTATTAAAAAAAGAATTTAGCAACTGAAAAAAAGCTATGAATAAACAGGTAGAATAGGAATGCATAAGAAATACTTAAGAAAATACTCCTTTTTAAAAAATGCTTTTCACAAAGAGTAAAGCCCTATCAAAAAAATGACCTCGGTCACATCAACCATTTATTGAATCACTATGACAGGTAAAACACTAATATAAGTAAAAGGAGGCCAAAGACTAGGCTTCTCCAGGGAGTCTGCCAAAAGGAGAAAAGTCACTGGATTTTAAATGGGCCATGCTAATAGACCTAACACATCATTCCTTTCCAAAGTCCATCTCTACTGCAAAGTAGGAAAACAAAAACTCTCAACAACTAAGAAAAAAAGTGTATTATTTACTGTGTTAAAAGTCTTACAAGATGTATGTTTTAAAAGAGTTCCATTTTTGTGCACTGTGCATCCACTGCATGGTATATTGTAAGTTCTTGGTATACTTGAAAGCATATAAGACTGGCTACATATTGATAATGTTACTTCATATATTTAAAATAAGCTTCTAGAGCACAGAGTCCTTTACTTTCCTCTCTCTATTCTTTACATAATTCAGGGATCCACTGTAAACTAAGGCCTGTGGGCCAAACCCAGCCTGCTGCTTGTTTCTGCACAGCCCAAGAACTAAAAGCTGTTTTCACATTTTAAATGGCTGAAAAAAATCAAAAAACTATTTCATAATATGTGAAAATTATATAAAATTCACGTGGGAGTGTCCACAAATAAAGTTTTATTGCAACACTGCAGCACTCATTTGTTTATGCATTGCCTGTGGCTTCTTTTAGCTACAAGGGCAGAGCTGAGCAGTTATCTAAAATATTTGCTATCTGGGTTTTCACAGAGAAAAAGTTTACTGATCCTTGAAACAATTCTTTGAAATATGAAAGAATTAGAACTGGAGGGCTTTACTTATAGTTTGTCTTTAATGACTGTTTAACATATAAACATTTCCAATTTTCAAACCATTACAGCACGCTACCATTTGTATTACTTTTATCTCATAAATAATTCTGAATGAAATACTTGTGAAACTCCAGATTTTCCTACCTAAGGAAGTTCTGAAAAATACACCAAAGTGAGGGTTCAGTGGTGTTAGAAAAAGTGAGTAGAAATAAAAAGGAAGGGCTGGCTAACAAGGGACAAAGAAGAACTGTATTCTGCAAACAGGTGGCATGAGTTCAATGCAAAAATCAAAACAAAACAAAAACCCAAATCCCCCCTAAAACAAAACAAAACAAAAACACAGTCCAAGGTAAATCCAGGTATCAAGGGATACGGCAATACAACAGCATCATTAATAGAAACAAGGCAGTCAAGAGAAGGAGCAAGTGGCTAAAGAAGACAGAGTACAGTTTTGGAAATGGTGAACTTGACAGAACGCCAAAATGACCATATGATGAAGTCAACCAGGTAGATAGTAATGTAGAATGAGAAATTTCAGGGCTGGAAATTCCAACTCAAAATCTCATATATAGCCACTGATACACCTGGAAGTTCCCAAAGCTCTATGATTGAGAGGCTGTATTAGGGTGCTAAGCTAGAGGTCCCCTAAATGGGAAGTCCCCTACTAACCAGGCTTGGGAAGAAAAGGAAGTGGAGCAGGGCAACAGAGAGTTCTTTGCATATCTAAAAAACTTGGCAAGTGTTTCAGTAATGCTAAGTCCCCTGGTTACTGCACCTGTGCCAGCAGCTTGGAGGCAAGCAGTCCCCAAGTCACAGGGCTAAGCCTGCGCAGACTAACAATGGCAGCTGAGAAAGGCAGAAGAGACCAGAGTACTTGCAGGTGTAACCCTTTGTGGGAAGAGTCGGAAATGAAGTTACGGAGGAAGACCCCCCGCTGGGATTTAAATCCAAGCATGGGGCAGCCATGCTCTGTCTCCCTCAGCCATTCAGGAGTTCTTAATCATGAGGCTTGGGAAGGAGAAGCGCCTCATGACCATGTGGCTTGGGAGCAGTCTTGGCCACGTGGTTTGAAAAGATGCATAAGGACCCTCCCCCATCGGCCCACCATGAGGAGCAGCCATGAGGTTTTGGATTAAGAGCAGGAGGATAGCCAAGCACGGACGATTGGAAGAAGCCAGAATACAGACAGGAACCTGCCCAGCTAAGTTACAGACTTCTCTTTCTTTTCCAGAGAGACAGTCCCTGACTGGCCTGGTTTTGCAAGGGGGAAGCAGGACTGCGATTATGGGTGTTTTTTTGTTTCTACAGGGAGTGGGATATAATAGCAGAATTCTGCCACTATTCTAAACCTGTATTACTTTTGAATAAATAAATAAGACTCTAGCAATGGGAATCACAGTTTTTCAGTGGCAGGCAATAGAACCCAGAGCAATAGAACTCAGAGTGGTTCTGTTTCAAGGCTCTTATGTTATGTGTGTCCCTTAAGCTTACTATGAAACATAATTATTATAGGGAGAAGGTGGCATTTTAAAGTAAATACTTCAGAAAACTGTACTTGAACAACTAAAATTAAAAAGATAATAAAAAATAAAATTTAAAGTAAATACTTCATTTCTCTGGTTCTAAATAATGAGCCACAGGAAACTTTAAATTATTAAATACACACATGAAATTGTCAACTGACAACTTTATCAGCTCTGTCCTCAAATAAAAAAAGAAAAATATTTTCAACAAGTAGAGAAGATATATATATTTCCATAGATATAAGCTCTTAATAACTAAAAAACCCCAGCCAGGCCTTAACCATGGAATAAATTAATCAAAATAACCTTAAAGGCTAGACTCTGAAATGGGGTATCTTTTACTGCTATCATAGATTAACAGAAAATCAGTGCTGAAAGGGTCTTTTGAGGTAATTTTGATAGTTTCCTTTTGGGTGGTTGGGAATGATAATCTCCAAAAGGCTGAGTGACTTGAGCGACTGACTCAAGGTCCTACAGAGAATCAAGGCCAGACTTGACACCAGTACTCTCATCAGAGATTATCAGAGATTATTAGCTTTATGAAAAAAGGAATAAATATCTGGAAACACCCTTTTACTCAATCCAAAACCTTTACTTCATGCTTGGTACTAATGATGACTATGAAAGTTAGAAAAACATAGAAATGTTATAATTATTATTCTTATGGCCATAGGAACTAAAAACAATGACATAGCCCAATAAGTAGTTTAAGAAAAAAAAAAAACATTTAAATTACCCATGAGAGTAAACTTTATAAAAGACATCTAAGCCTTTCCTGTTCATCAGAGGACCAGCACACAAAATGAAGGTAAGCAAAGACTAACACTCTAAGAAGGGCAGTTACAGAGTAGAGTTTTTGAATACATATATTCCATGCACTAGTATTAAAACCACAGGAAATTAGTTAATGTATGCTTCTCTAGGAAATCTTCTAGTTTAATTAACAGTAAGCATTACTAAAGTCATTCAAAGCCTAAGGCTGGGCTAGTGTACAGTCAAGTATATACTGTAAGAGATTCTAGATAGCGTTATATTTGTAAAATGATATGCCAAAATTTGTTGAAGAAAACTAGAATAAATGTAACCAAGGTATTTACAGGGCTCTATTAGGGATGTTTTACATTAAGTCAAAGATCTCCCTCCTCTGAATATAGAAAACTAAAAAGTCATCAAATGGTGTGGTAATGTGATATGCTGACAGAACCAGAACTTAAAACATACACACACAGTCACACCAAGCAAATCATCAGGCCTGTCAAGATATTTCAGAATAAACCTGGCACTGATTTCATTCACTGAGAAAAAAATAATGCTGGTAAAAACATTACACTCTCTTTTTTTTTGAAGAATTTGATGAGGATGTCATGGTAAACACACTTCAAAATCCATGATTACTAAAGCAATGTTTATAGAAAATTTTTGTCAGTAAGATATTAAAGCAGCAATTGAAGAGCATTATTACTATCAAGAATGAGCTATTATCTACTCTAAATTACTTGTGAAATATGATGCAGTCTTATTAGTAATAGTGAGTCACTACAGCAGGGATTCTCTCATAGGAGGTAGGCATAGAACAACAGACAAAAAGGCTTGTGTAAAAGCCTCAGGAATTCTGCCAATAGCCCGGCTTTCCCCGAAACCCTTGGACATCCTTCCACCACACTGTGAATCAATGTTAGAAAACATTGCTTAAAAAAATGGTTTCAAGTTACTAACTGCTTCTAACTAACTAGTAGGCAAAGGTGACACAAACCCAAGAAAGGAATGAAAGCCTCTAAAAGATTAACAAGTATAAAAAATAATACCAGTAAATAAAAAATAAAGTCAGAAGTGTTCTAGAAGTGAAAAGAATTGACACTTAAGATACATTAAAGAAATTAAATAAATAACTAATCTTTCAACCTAAGAAAATGAAAGACATTCATATTTTTGGTATGTTTATCAATTCAGAAGTATAAAGTATATACACATGAATAACATTAAGAAAACACTAAATTTTCAGATATATAGTTTAATCTGATTAGGATTCTTGCCTTTTCAATACAGATCTACCTTTTTGGAAAGGCAGATACTCTGTGATCCAATAGTGCTCCCCACTCACACTTAAATATAGCTATACAAAAGAGCTTCTATGAGTTACATATAAATTGACATAAACGTAGCTGAGAAAAACCTGTTGCATGTGGTAGTGATGATACTATAAAGAGTAATGTTTTTTAGCTTAATTAAGATCAACATATGGCTGACCTCATCTAAGCCTGTTGTTAGATATTATATATACATATATGAAATATATAGAAGGAAAAATATCATATAATGTTTAGGAACACTTTAATACATATTAAACAGAAAAAAAGCACATTTTAAAATTACCAATGGCTTTTTAAAATACTCCAATAACTGTATTAATTAATATTCATGCCTTGCTTAGGGAACTGATCAACTCTAGATCTATAACCATAGGTCCCATCACCAAGAGTTGTTATGTCCAATATGCATAAATTTCCTTACACAATGGCTAATAAAGAGCAGCCAAAAAGTAGAACATTATCTGTACTAAAGCTATTACACTCAATATGATACTGTTTAATTGATGGCTGTTATCTTCAGGGATGCTACCAAATTTTTAATTGCTCTTGATCCCATTGTATTCCCCAGGCTGACTATTTAACTGTGGGTTTGTTCTTAATATCCTCCTAAAACAGGGGAAACACTTTATTTAAAAGTAGTCCTGATTCTTTCAGAACCATAACAGGGATAAAAATGACTAGTTAAGATAAGCAAAGTGAACACTGGGGTTATTCCATATTACCAATACACAAATTTTACCATGCAGAATATTAACAATACAAAGTGTTACCTCCACACAGGTTTTCATCCCTGAGGCAGCAGCATAGTGCAGGGGTGTGTTTTTTTTGTTATCTACAGCATCAATAGCTGCTCTCTCATACTCCCCTTGGTCAAGTTTTGCTCCTTTCCATCTTAAGATCATCTGTAGACAATCTGCTCTTCTGAAATCATCTTCTGCAGGGCGTGCTAGGCGAGGATGAAGGGCTCCTTCAGATATCATAATTTGAGGTCCCATACACAACAAATGCATAGATGTTTCATTGTGCACATTCCGTTTGTTTGGATTTCCATCTCTACCAAAAAGAAAAGTCCTAAAACAGTAAAGGAAAAAGATAAAAACCAGTCATTTTCTACTTGGAAATAAGAATACACAGAAAATAAGAAATTTTAAAGATGATCTGCTTCTAAGTTGTTAATACAATTTTGAATTCTTGTTTCACAATAGGGTGAATGACTAATTCTTGGTAATAAAAACTCATTTTAGAACAATACTAAAAAGGACAAACTGAATACCTTTATACTATTTGCTAATAAAAGAAGAGGACATAGGAAGGAGGAAAAAGGGAAAGGAAGGAAGATGAAGGAGTAAAGAAAAAAACAAAAAAGGAGGGGGGGAGGAAGGAAAGAAACAGAAAGGGCCACTTACAGACTTACACGTTATTAACATAGATGCCTTGGAGTACATTATTGAACATTCCACACCAACTTTTTTCCTTTATTTTCTGCCCTATTTTTCTTGAGTACTTATTTATTTAATAAGAATGGTGACAATATAAGCACCACAAGTAATGTATAAGTTTAGGACTAAATTTTTTAATCTAGAAAAAACAGCTCTACTTAAAAGTCATCAGCTAGCATTTATAAAGTACAATCCTTTTTGAGGGGAGTCAATTGTGGTTAGTTTTAGAAGACTGATATATAATTTCAAGGTTGTAGTCTTTACCGATGATAGGTCTAGGTTACTCCCTTAACTACTGACAAATCAAGACCTGAGAGTTGTGTCTACTTCTTAATCTATCTTTGAGCTAGGGTCACAGGGTTAATAGTTCAGCCAATTTAGATGCTATAATAGGATACTGGAAAATGAGTTGGGAAAAACTTGCTATAATACAGTCAGCTTATACCAGAACACACAAATGCACTATGAAGTGAACATATAGGTCTCATACCTTAAGACAGAGCCTACATGTACCGTGGAGGGCTGATTTCACTAGCATTGAACTATGTTCAAATCCAGAACAGCAGATAGGAAGGAAGCACAGCCAAACCCTAAGCCCTAGCTACATTCAAAAGTAAACAAATGATGACAAAACCCCGTGACCATAAAGAGCTGGCTGCAAGCTAGCCTGCTTTTCAATCTGAATTTGTAAGTCAAACTGGAAATCTCTCATGAGAAAAAAGCTGAGTCAAGAGGTCCTAAGGCAATAGAAGGTCCCAGACAACTTTTACAACTGTAGATCTCTCCACTTCTGATCATTCAAGACTCTAGAGCTCAAAACAGAGAAAACGCCTGTCTCTTTGACTCTGTCTTGTTCAGGTCTGCACTGTTCCCACAGCCTTCAGGCTAATAGCCCCTACTTGTGATAAGCTAAATCATTAGAGGGATTCTGTTTGGAGCTAGATTTTTTTTTTTTTTTTTGGCAAACAAAAACAGTCCCTGCCATTTTCCCTTCCCTTGACATAAAGAAACCTGAACTCTGTACTTAAAAAAAAAAAAAAAAAAAAAAAAGATTTTATTTGTCTTAGACAGAGGGAAAGGGAGAGAGAAAGAGAGGGAGAGAAATATCAATGAGTGGTTGCCTCTATGTGTCCCCTACTGGGGACCTGGCCCACAACCCAGGCATGTGCCCTAGACTGGGAATTGAACTGGCGACCCTTTGGTTCACAGGCCAGAACTCAATCCACTGAGCCATACCAGCGAGGGCTGGACTCTGTACTTTCTTAAGATGGATTTGAAGAACTACTAGGGCTCTCCCATTTTCTCAATAGCCTTCTCTATCAATAATCTTTCCTTACTCCTACCTCTGATGGTTTGAGTTTTGACCTTTGATTTTTAAAAGCATCAGAACATAAGGACTTTGGATCAGTAATAAGCAGTACAGTTCTTCAAAATTGTCCTATTAGATTTTTAGCATCTACATTTAAACAAATTGTTCTGAAAGGAGTCAGGAGGTCTTTGAAGCACAAACAAATGAATTACTATTTCTTATAACTATGCCAGTTCCTCACACCTCAACTCTTCCCACTGGGGCAATGCAATCAAGGACCAAATGAAACGTCTTCCTACATGTACTGAGTTCTACACTGTAGGTGAGTATGGTAGGCAGAATAATTCCTCCACTCCAAAGAGGTCCATGTCCTAATTCCTGGAAGCTATCAATATGTTATCTTACATGGTAAAAGGGACTTTACCAATGTGATTAAATTAAAGTTTCCTGGATTATCAGGGTAGGCCCAGTGTAATCACAAATCCTAATAAAAGGAAAGTAAGAGGGTACTAGTTAGAGAGATTGGAAGATGCTATGTTGTTGCCTAGAAAGATGAATGAAGGAGCCACTAGCCAAAAACACAGGCAGATTTGGAAGGTGGAAAATAAAATTCCCAATCATATTTCCCTACATTTACAATGGTTGAATTATAGCAGATTATAATGGATAAGTAAAATTAATACCATGCTCTTAAAAATGTATTCATCAAGATTAAAACTTCTTGCCCTGGCAGGGTAGCTCTGTTGGTTAGAGTGATGTCCCAGTACACCAAGGTTGTGGGTTCAATCTCTGGTCAGGCTACATACAAGAAGTAACCAATGAATGCACAAATAAGTGAAACAAGTCGATGTTTCTCTAAAACAAATAAAAAAAATTAAAAATAAATAAATAAAAAAGAATTATAAAAGACTGAACCCTCTTGAATATACTGACAGCTGTGAGAGGGGAGAAGGGTTACCGGGCTGGGTAAAAAAGGTGAAGGGATTAAGCAAAAAAAAAAGAAAAAAAAAACTTAGAAACAGACAACGGCATGGTGATTACCAGAGGAGCATCGGGGTGGGGAGAGGTAGAAGATGGTGAAGGGTGGATAAATGGTGATGCGAAGAGACTTGACTTGGGGGGCATGAACACATGACACAATATGTGTTATGCTTCTTAAATTATTTTTAGTACAGTTTCTCTTTTACTCATGATGACAGCTCCACTTCCCACCCCTTTGTTGGAAGCAAATTCAGTTCTTGAATTCGTTTTCTTCTCCACACACATTTCCTTCTTTAGAGAACACATACACTTTATAAGTTGTAAAGTATTATCAGAACCTAATTAATAGGCAGCAGTAGAATAATGGGTTCTCGAAAAGGACTTCTATTATTACTTCTGTGATAATTTTTAATCCTCTATCAACCTGTCAGATTTCTCATTCGACCTCTAGACATATTATAAATTCTTATAGGCCCCTTTCTCTTGCATATTCCACTATCATCTCATATTCACTTAAACTCCCTCCAAAATAATAGCTTTCACTCCCAGAGCTGTAATTTCTTGCCATAACACTCTTTTCTTAGTGACTAACATATACATACACTTGTAGTTCCTTCTGAATCTTCTGTTTTATGAAACAAACATTTATTAAGCAATATTCACTTGCGAGGTTCTATTCTAGAAGCATGGCATATTGTGAAGACAGTAAAAACTAGAAATCAATAATTGGAAACTCTTTTAATTCTCAAAGTTTGGCATTAATATGATCTAATAAGGATTTCATATTTTATTTATGCCAAAAGATAGCATCTTTTTATTTCCAAAAAATCAAAAGAAGCTATTCTGTAAAATCTAAAGAATAAGTATTAGAATCCTTATTCTATACAGGACTTTCCCAAGAAGATACAACTAATGAATTGTGTACCCATCCAAACCAGTACATGCTGATTCCAAAGTCCAACAGTCTTTTTGCTACACTAAGTAGTAACTATTTATGAACAGGGATTTAGTTTCCCTCAAAAGAGGCACTGTGGTATGGTATAATGTATATAAACATTTGGGTTTGGAGAGATATGAATGCAGACGGAACTGGTGAAACTGTATACTACTACTCTTCTTTTACCATGTTATTCTGCCTAAGAAGGAAGGGTATGCCCATTGTTGCAGGGGCCATAAAGCTAAAGGAAATGGAGATAAAATGACAGTCTTAATCCAAATGGGTGCTTTATTTTACAAGTACTAGGCCCTTGACAAGGTATGTCTACCTTTATCTACCTATATATATCATGTGTTACTAATTTAGCCAAGCTGAGCCAGGGTCTACATTAAAGATAACAAGCAGTTACTCCAGATACATGAGGCAGCATGAGAAAATAATGACTATAAACCTGTTAGAAAGTTTAGCAAGGTTAAATGCAGTGAAATATTTGAAGTAATCTAGAACACAAAGAATTAAAACAGAGTTGCTATTTTACCCAATGCTGATGAGTAAATGCTATTTATCTTGATTCTGCATGGCAATGTTAAGATTAATTTCTTAATTCCAAAGCAACTAACATTTAAATTAATTTGACTTTTGATTTTCTCTGTACTATCTAAATAAGTTTTTTGGGGAAAAAAGAGAATACACAGATTAAAAATGAGAACTGCTTACTCTTAGGATAGGAGAACAATAAAGTAATTTTTGATTTTAGTATAAAGTATTAAAGGCTTTAATAAAGAAATGATTATTTATTAAGCAATAAATAATCATTGGATGTTAAATATAAAGTAAAAATAGAACTTAAAAAAGTATAAATATAAAAATATAACTTATAAAGTTCAGTATAATGTATATAGCTGAATCATAAAAGTAGTACAAATTGGTAGCTAAAAGAGAATATATAATCGCCCTTTCTGTAGGTATTTAAATATTCATTCAATAGAATGATAACCACATGACGGAGACAGACATATTCCTGCTTAGAGGAACCAAGAATATTGACAAGATCAGCTATTCTTAAACTTTTTGGTCATAGTACCCTTTTACAACTTTAAAAATTACTGAAGATTCCACCCTGGCCAGTGTAGCTTAATTGGCTGAAGTATCATCCTGTAAACTAAAAGGCTGTGACTTCGATTTACTGTAGGGCACATGCCTGGGTTGCAGGTTCAGTTCCCAGTCTGGGTACATACACAAGGCAACTGATAGACGTTTCTCTCAAATACTGATGTTTCTCTCCCTTTCTGCCTCCCTTCCCCTCTCCCTAAAATCAAAAGACATGTCCTCAGATGAGGATAAAAAAAATTACTGAAGATTCCTAAGAACTTCTGTTTATGTGGGTTATATCAATATTAGCACATTAAAAATTAAAGCAGAAATGTAAAAATTATCCATTAAAAAGTAAAGCTATCACATATTAAATATTCCTACTATCTTAAAATGAAAAATATCTATAAATTTTTAAAAATTAAGTGAGAAGAATGGCATTGTTTTTACATGTTTACAAATTTCTTTTTTTTTTTTAAAGATTTTATTTATTTATTTTTAGAGAGGGAAGGGAGGGAGAGAGAGAGAGAGAGAAACATCAATGTGCGGTTGCTGGGAGACATGGCCTGCAACCCAGGCATGTGCCCTGACTGGGAATCGAACCTGCGATGCCTGGTTCGCAGCCCGCGCTCAATCCACTGAGCTACACCAGCCAGGGCGACAAATTTCTTTTAATGTCTGTCTAATAAAGGACAAATTCTCATAACATTCAATCTATTGTAATATGTTGTTTTGGTTCAAGCATGTGAAGAAAATCCAGGCTTTATATAGTTAGAAAAAGTGTAAGTACTTTAAAATTGCCTTTTCAGGTAATTGTGAATATTCATATTTGATATTATACCAAAAATTCAACAAATTGTCATTTATTGCTAATCAAACCTTAAACATTACTTTACAATGTAAAAATCTAAAATTTTATCAATGAACTTTTTGTACTGTTGTATTAAAGTCCATTGGTCTACCTTTCATTTTGAAAATATCTTTCACCCATGCACTATTTTAAAAAATCAAATACTGATCTTCTGAGAAATACTGATTCACCAAGTTATGCAGATTTTCTAGATGTTGTCACATTTCATTTCACAATATTTTAATAAAATCACATTAGTTATTAGGCCTGGCTGGTGTGGTTCAGTGGATTGAGTGCCAACTTGGGAATCAAAGGGTCACCGTTTTGATTCCCAGTCAGGACACATGCCTGGGTTGCAGGCCAGGTCCCTAGTGGGTGGCGCATGAGAGGCAACTGAATGATGTTTCTCTCCCTCTCTTTCTCCTTGCCTTCCCCTCTCTAAAACAAAAAACAAAACAAATAAAATCTTTAAAAAAATCACATTAGTTTATATCACTAATCTTATCAGAAATCCTAATCATAATATTTCCTTATGCAATGACTTTGTAAAACTTCTTTTTACTTTGTGTAAGATATTGTACTATGCAGGAAGTACAGAAGAGATACTTTTACAAAGTTGTAATTTAAGTAGGCAGAGAGAAATTATACAGTTGTAAGATACAATTGATACCAATAGACAACCTGTCTAGACAGCTGGGAATGGGCTGAGGGCAGTGAATAGGAGGGGCTGCCAGAGAATATGGAGCTGGGTAACGGAATGGAACCTGGGAGCTGCTTGTGCACCAAGCCACACCCGTGGGAGCAGAAGCTGGAGGTCATAGCACTGAGAGTGTGGTGTGTAGCTGGACAATACCTTCATGAACTGACTGGGGCCATGGCAAGGACACAGAGTTATGCTTCCATGTTGCCCAGGTAACTGACAGCATGCCTGGTGGACACTCTGCCCTGGTGTGGAGGTCCTGCTCCTGGCTGCAGATGCCCTGCCCAACCCATTGAGGCCATCCTCTGTGCTGCCAGAGAGGCTGCCCAGGGTTTCCAGGGTCCCTTTACTCAGGTGGTCGCACTCTGCTGGTGGGCTCCAAGTATGTGCAACTCACTTTACATGGGGACTAGGGCATAATAGGGAGGGAGTTGACGAGTGCCATGGGAGTGTCCCCCATCAGCCATGATGGCAATGGGGCAGGCAGGGGAGGTTCTTACACTGAGAACACACAAGGCTAGGAAGATAATTTGATAGTGGAAAAACTCTCCTATTCCCTTCTGGTACAAGACTGAAGGTGGGAGAAAGGGAAGGCAGGCACATATGCAATGAAAGTTAAAATGGTGGAAGGGGAGGTGCTGGACCAAAGAGGCCTGTCAGTCTAGTTTGGGGGAAAAAAGGGGATTGATTGTGAGGCAGATCCACCCAAAGTGGCAGAAGTTTAAGGAAGTTAATTGGTCATTCTGAGAAAGCAACTGGTCCATCCCATTCCTGAAACTAGTATAAACCCAGGGGAATATAGAAACTCGCTTGTGCTCGTTGCTTGGGACGTGCACTTGGATGGTGCACTGGCCTGTCCTCTTCATGTGCCATGTGATTGTAGAAGTCATGTGGCCCATGGCCTCCAGCAGGGAGTCTCTATCTCTCTAGATGAACTGATGGAGCATTCACCAGTGCATTTGTGTGCTCTCCAGCCCAGGAGCACGGGACTTTGCAATCCCAGAAGCTGTTTGGCCAATGGCAGCCCAGCTCCACGTGCAGCAATCCAGGAGGGAGCCTGAAGCTGGACAGCAACTGGGAACGAGCTAAGCTACCTGGATAACCACTTAGCTTCAGCCTAGGTCTCCACAGGATGGTACTCTAAAATGGACCAGGAACTCTGGGCACTGCCTTTTGTTTTGATCTTGCTGAGGAGGGCTGGGTTTTGTGGAGGAGATGAGCTTTGAGACGGGTAGTCCCCTATTATCCCACACTGTTAAGCATCTGAATAAAAACCCTTTTCCCTCCTTACCAGCCTCTGTCTCTAGAGTTTGCCTTTTGTGATGGTGGGCAGCCAAATCCCCATTTTTGTTCAGTAACACAATGAGAGAGAGTATGCCGAACAAGTAAGACAAGCAAAAGAAGAGTCATATAAGTTCTTAAAAATAAAGACTGAGGTGCCTGTGCACTGTGGCAGGTTAAGAAGATAAAGCCTGCCCAGGACCTTGATGGAAAGGTAAGATTCAGATAAACAGAAAGCTGAGGGGAGTGGAGAAGGGGGTACTCGGGCAGAGAGAGCCCCATAAACATGGCAGACAGAATATACATGTAAAAATAGCAGATAATTTGAACAATTTGTAGAAAAAATTTTAACAGGTTGAAAGTTTTTGTCAAATTCTAAAAAGCTCTGAATATAGGTTTAAGGATTATATTTCACTGTGTAAGCAAAGAAGTGTTTCCTTTTTTCAGTTCTAGCATCAGACTTCCATAGCCACACACTCTACTTCTAAAAAAACTAAGTTGGTTTTGGAACTACATTTCTATCTTTTGCTTCCTTCATTTTATAAGCTAGCAAATATCAAATTTAATTCCCCTGTAATTAGGTAAGAACCCTCGAATAAATATATTTGCTGTCACCAATGCTTATATTTTTTAAAGTTTCTTAGTATTTTTTTAATTTTAAGGAAATGTTTTGCTTTTAGAAAAGTCTTTTCAAGTAATTAAACCCCATTAAAAGAAAGGAAACTTAAATCTGATCATGACTAGATAACGCAAAGGTATCTATTTTACCACTTAAACTAGTGAATCAGAGTTAAGAACTTTGGTGTAGGTACCATTCCCTGCAATCCCTGCTGATAGATGACAAATACTTTTCTTTTTTCTTCATTTTTATTGTTGACACTATTACATATGTCCCATTTTCCCTGCCTTTGCCCGTCTCTGCACTGCTGCTGCCCTCCCTTCCCTCTGGCCATCACCACAGTTATCTGTGTCTAAGGGTAATACATCTATATTCTTTGGCTGATCCTTTCATCCAGTTTCTTCTTGCTCCCTCCCCTCTGACAGCTGTCAGTCTGTTCCAAGTGTCCATGCCTCTGTTTCTATTTCATTTGTCAGTTTAGTTTGTTCTTTAGATTCCACAAATATGTTCATATGGTATTAGCTGACAAGTACTTTTCTAGAATCAAAATCATTGAAATTAAACACTATTGTCAAGAATTCACACTATGAAGCATAGTGAATAGCAAAATGTATTTACAGCAATATGTGAACCAACCTCATTATTAAAACTTTTAATCAATTTATGCATAATGTTAAAAAGTCATACTTAACAATTTAAGCACATTCAGTGTTAGAAGTTTAATTCACTATAATACCATGTGACATGCACAATATGTGTATAATTTTCAAAGATCAAGATTTACCCTCCCCTTTCACTAATTTGTTATCAACTGGTTTACAATAATACTCACCCTAATATCCTATTCATTCCGTGTCTAGCGGCATAGTGTAACGGAGTATTGTGCTGGTAGGGCTCCCCATAAGATGTATTTGGATCAAGGGATTCTTTTAGCTGAGGGTTGTTTTCATATATTTGGCAGGCCAGGTTTTCATCACCATTGATGAGTGCTTTACGAAATTTGGTGGTTGTATTTCCCATGTTTTGTTTTGTTTCTGACAGGTAGTGGCACTTTTTTCCTTCCCCCTTCAGCCACTTCTTGAATGCTTCTGTAACATGTTTCACATCCTATTAAAGGAAAAAATGATCAAATTAGACTGGGAATGAGTAATTATGAAGCAGTGTCCTGAAGAAACTCACAATTAAGAACACTAATAAAATCTAGGAAGAGGATGTAAAGTGACAAATCATATTACATTTTACTAAATATATCTTAATATCAAAAGAAAACCTCAAATTTTTAACATTGCCCAAATTAACTTCTTGTTAAACTGTAACCTATCCTGTATAAAAACTGTTAAGTTTTTGCAAGTTGCACTATGTATTATAAAAGTCATTTACATATGTGTAGAGAAAAAGTTTTAATTTTCCTCTTCACATGGGCAGGAAATGAGCTCAACTAAATTTTATGGTTGAATACACTTAAATCTCTTTATAACTATGTATAAATCTGACTCAGCCAATTTGTGGGCTAGTGAAAAATGCAGATTTTGCTCATATAAATACTCCAGAATAGATGTTAAATTATAGTAAAGAAAAAGTGAAACTGCTTAGTACTTATAAGGACATCAGAGAAAAGACTACAAATGTAAACATTACAGCACTATAAAACAACCTGATAAATGAGATAGTTACAGCAAACGAATAAAACTGATTGTACACAGAACAATGGAAACATTATTCTACCTTACGGCCATTAAATTTATTTCCATCTACTACAAAGAATTTAAAACAAAGCTGAACACATCAAATACTTAACACATACTACGTTTAGAAAGAGGTTATGACATGGTCATATGAGCATTGACTACTGAAGCAATGTGAATGTGGATGAGGGAAGGAGAGCATGGACGCAATTACTGGATTTGGAGTTTGAAATCTCTTATTTACCTACCCTAGCTGTACAATTTTCACCAAGTTATATACCCTCTAAAAGCCTCAGGTTCCTAACTGCATGGTAAAGGAAAATGACTACTTCTTAAGGACGGCTGTGAGGATTATAAGAGCTACTTTATTATAAAGTACCTACCACAGTCCTTGACTAGTATACTCAATAAATGCTAGTTTTGTTCCATTCCAAGAAATAATTCTGAATCTACTCTTGAACAATAATCAAAGTAAGTGATAAAGGAAACAGCATATGCAAAAGCAGGTATGAAATAAAAAGCTTATTCAAGGTGGTAAAGATGGAGTTCAGGGTCTCTAGTGTTGGAATAACAGGAAATAAAACTGAAAACTGGTTGGGTCAAGACTAAGAAACTTTTACTTTAACCTGTAAAGAACATATAAAGGCTTTTATGAAGGGCAATGATGTAATTATTTTATGCTTTAGAAAATGAACTATTGTTACAATGTAGAAGATAAACTAGAGGAAGAAAAAAGTAGAAGCAGAATACAGGACTCTATCATGTTACCCACTTAACTCAGTGGCAGGCTGAACATTAAAATGTAGCTTAAAAAAAAGTTGGAAATAATACATACTTGTTCAACACAGGCTTTGTATGAGCAGTAACAGTTTCAACAGAATACAAATTAAAGGACTGAAAAACAAATTGAGTTTGTTTTTTCTTTAAGTTTCCTATAAAACAACCTATAGCCCTGGATATACATTTAACAGCCTGGACAACTTCAGAGTCTCACTGGCCAAGGTACATCCCAGACCAATTAAATCAGTATCAAGTGGGCGGCTCCAAGGCATCGGTATTTAAGCTCCATGGGAGAGTTCAAAGTGCACACACCACTGCATAAAAAAGCTCCTGAATTTCTCTAGCTAAATGTTATATCTGAGTTTGAAGATCCAGGTGAGCAGGCAGGGTGAGACAACTGCTGAATCTATTTTAGAGATAGGTATCAACTACCTACTTAGTATAGCAGCACATTTTCTGGCATACAACTATACTTAATGAGGTCAAAATTTGGGTCTTTTAATGGTTGTCCCTGATTTTTTATTTTAAATATTCAAATATATATGCACAGACTTTTTGAAAATATGAATAAAGAAAAAGGATAAACGACTTACGGTCTATTCAGTAGAAGATAACCACTGTTGGCATTTTGATAAGTAACCATCTTATTTATGATGTATGTAAATATGCTTGTATGTATAAACTGTAAATATTTATGTACATAAATTGGATCATGCTGCATAATTAAAAAATTTTTATTTAACTTTCTAGAGAGTTGCTGAACCTTTAGCCTTAAGAATTCCTTTATCATCTCATCTTGAATGAGGAGCAAATCACCCCCCCCCACCAGAATCTATGCTTTGCTTTGATATCACAATATACTGTAGCCACTTTGGGGATTTTTCAACAACAGCCTGGATATTACTTTTTTTGTTTTGTTTTTCATAGAATCTAGGAGCCATGTATTTATCTTCAGTGAAATAATTTGTTCAGTTGTACTGTGTTAGCACTTTAAGAGTTTATTAGTCGTAACAGAACTCCATTCAGTTCATTGCGTATTTTTATCTATAACCAAATAAAGAATATTATCATCTGGGTTCTAAAGGGTTTTCCCTAGGGATTTGGAAACTTTCAGTTGTTTGGTTTTATCTTTCTTCTCTGACAGACTGTAGCTCAAATTACGAATGTTTTCAGAGTTTTAGATTAGACTAATAAGTAACACATGTTCTATGATTTACACTATTATTTTAGAGAAATGTTCTGTAAGACAATAATTTCTATCCAACATGTGAAAAAAAACTATAAATGCAATGATATCTAGAGGATACTTATTCAAAATAACAAGATATTTAAAAAAATCAATAACACTCTAAAATGTCTATTTAAATATTGCTGTTACTCATGTTGAAAGCATACTAGAGTCTGGAAACCTTTTTGTGGTTCTCAGTTATTTTATAATGTTTCATTTTTAAAATGAGTTCAATAAGCCTGAAACTAACCAGGAAATGCATCACTTAAAGCAGTCATAGCTCCATCTCCAGATTTATTTGCCTAGAAATTTGCGAGATGTGTCCTTTCACTTTTTCATAGCTATGGCTAGCATAGCCTGAAATGACTTCGCTCTTTGTTTTTTAATCAAACCCATAAGTGCTATTTTTCCAACTCCAACATAAATCTATATACAGAGCTTTAAGAAGCAAGTGATGGATTGCCAAAGAGATAAAAATAATTTTTTATTTTGGGCTTCTAAGTTATACAGGAAAATCTAGGTGAAGTTTCATCACTTAATAGTAAAACACAGCACTTAAATATTTAATGAAAAAAGTAAGAAAAGTATACCCTGCCAATGAACACCAGAGAGCTTGCCCTAATTCTTAATTAACTTTTTATTGTGTAGGGCTCCGTAACTCTTGTTTTTTTAAAAATATTTATTTATTTATTTTTAGACAGAGGAGAAGGGAGGGAGGAAGAGAGGGAGAGAAACATCAATTTGTGGTTGCCTCTCGTGTGACCCCTGCTGGGGACCTGGCCTGCAACCCAGACAAGTGCCCTGACTGGGAATTGAACCAGTGACCCATTGGTTCTTAGGCTGGTGCTCAATCCACTGAGCCACACCAGCAAGGGCATGTAACTCTTGTTTTAAATCTGTCTCTCAACTTCCCCATTCATAGGTTAGTAATCAGATGCAACAACTCTAGTGCACTTAAATAAACTATTCCCAGAAATCTTTTATAGAAGATGAAATGCTTCAGAAATAAGTAATGCCTAATTTATCTGTTTCCACAAAGGTAAATTAAAAAAAAATTTTTTTTGATCCTCACCCGAGGATATGTTCATGGATTTTGGCAATGGGGTGGGATAGGGGGAGAGACAGAGAGAAACATCCTATATAGAGAGAGTTGCCTCCTATATACATTTGGACGAGGATCAAACCTGCAACCTAGGTATATGTCATGACCCAGAATTGAGCTAGCAACCTTTTGGTGCATGGGGCGACACTCCAACCAACTGAGCCACCCAACCAGGGCCACAAAAGTAAATATTTTAAAGTCATTATTATGGGTTAAAATTGTTGATCTAAACAAAATAATTGGCTCTCATTCTTCATTTACGTGGAAGAAAACCCAACATTACACACACACATACTCAGTTCATCCTTCTGAAACTTTCTGCAGATAAGAACAATTGATAAGATCAACAATTTTAAATTTACAACTAAACTTCTCTGTAGTCAAAATAGAAACAAGTAGGAAGTTCATTACAACAGTATGTCCCAACCCTAGTACCCTCTTGAAATCAGCAAGATGTTTTTCAAGGAAGAAAATTCTAGAAACCTCTACATCCAAAGAAATGCTCTAATTGTTAATGCTGTAATCCTCAACAGAGAGGAGAGGATGGTTTTTTAAAAAAAAGACTCTAGGAGAACTGTTAAGGGTTAAGGTAAAAAAAAATAAATAAATAAAAATAAAACAATAGAAGGAAAAAAGCCATGAAAAGTCTATACACTATAGTAAACACAATCTATGAGGACAAATATTAAGCAGACAAATATTAAGCTAAGTCTGTTCATTCCCTCATTCAATAAGCATTTATTAATATGTAGTAATTTTCATTGATCACCATGCATGAGAATCACTGGGTGAGGTCATTTCAGTTGGTCTACGAGGACAAGAACAGAGTGAAAATTTTAAAAGCTATCCAGTTTACTATAACATGCCGATCAGAGTTAAATTAAGGACTATGAGCTGGTTTTGAAACTACAGTAAACCAAAGGTATTGGCAAGAACTGTGACAGCAAGGAAAAGGGGAGTAGGAGTCAGAAAGACCTGTGCTCAAATTCTGTTTCTATTTCACCAAATAACGTAACCTCTTTTGAGTTGTTTACTCATCTGTAAACCACAAATATTAATATCGACTTTTTTCAGCTAGCAGATATAAGTGAACAGATAGAAACCAATGCATCTATGGTGTTTATACTGCAGTAAGAGTAGAGAAATAAAAATTCCAAAACTGATTTTATTCTGTTTGCAATAGGGAGCCATTACAGATTTTTGAGCTAGATCTTTTTCAGGCTTTAGTATTTTTAGAAAAATACATTTAAGATTTACACATGTTGATGCATTAAGCAATAGTTCATCTTCTTTACTGCTGAGTCTGTTGTGTGGATGTGCCACTGTTTGTTTAACCATTCACATGCTGCAGGATGTGCTGGTTGTTTCCAGTTTTGGACAACTTAAATATGTTTTCATTTCCCCTGAGTAAATATGCAGGAGTGGAATTACTGGGACATGTGGTAGGTTGTTTAACTTTATAAAAACCATTATCTTGGTCAGCATTGGAATCACCAGGTTTCTATTTTTCCCTTTTTTTGGCAGCCATTCTATTGGATGTATAGTGGCATCTTACTGTGGTATTAATTTCCATTCCCCTAATGACTACTGACATTGAGCATGCTTTCATGTATTTATTTGCCATGAGTATTTTTTTTTAAAGATTTTATTTATTTATTTTTAGAGAGGGAAGGGAGAGGGAGAGAGAGAGAGAGAAACATCAATGTGCGGTTGCTGGGGAACATGGCCTGCAACCTAGGCATGTGCCCTGACTGGGAATCGAACCTGCGATGCCTGGTTCGCAGCCCGCGCTCAATCCACTGAGCTACGCCAGCCAGGGCGCCATGAGTATTTTTTGATTGATTTGTAAATGTCTGTTTAGATCTTACCCCCATTTTTAAGATAGATTATCACTGCTTAGGACTGACAGATATTAGTTCTTTGGGTATTCTATAAAAGTCCTTTGTTGCAAATGTAATTTACAAACATTCTAATCTATAACTTCTTTCTCTTTTCATTCTCTTACCAGTGTTGTTTACAGACTGAAAGTTTTAAATCTGATAAATTAAATTTATCATGTTTTCCTTTTATGGACATAGTTGTATGTCAAACTCTGCCTAATCTATGTCACAGAGATTTTCTCTTTTATCTTCCTCAAGAAGATTTTTAGTTTCAGGTTTTACACTCAAGACTGTGATCCAATTTGAGTTAATTTCTATATAAGATATGCATTGAGATTGGTTATATTTTATATAAAGACAGCCAAAAGTTTCTGGCACCATTTGATGAATAGAGTATCCTTTCTCTACTGAATTGCCTAGCTCCCTTATCAAAAACCAAATGAGTAGCAAACCAAATTCAGTAACACATTAAAAGGACCATACAGCATGATGAAGTCGAATTTATTTCATGGATACACAGATGGTTCAACATCCACATATCAATCAGTGTGATACACCATATTAACAAAATGAAGAATAAAAATCATATTATCTCAAAAGATGCAGAAAAATGCATCTACTGAGATGCACTTGACAAAATTCAACATCCATTTATAATAAAAACTCTCAACGAAGTGGATCCAGAGAGAACAAACCTCAACATAATAAAGGCCACGCGTGACAAACCCACAGCTAACGTCGTACTCAATAGTGAAAAGCTGAAAGCTTGTCCTTTAAGATCAGGAAGAAGAAAGGGATGCCCACTCTCACCACTTTTATTCAACATGGTTTTAGAAGTCCTAGCCAGAGCAATTGGGGAAAAAATTCCAAATTGGGAAAGAAGAACTAAAACTAACTATAACTGTCAAACTGCCACTAATTGCAGATGATAAATTATATACAGAAAACCCTACAAATTCCACCAAAAAACTGTTAGAACTAATGAATGAATTCAGTAAAGTTGTAGGACACAAGATGAATATGCAGAAGTCTGTTGCATTTCTGTACACTAAAAACAATCAGAAACAGAATTTGAGAAACCCATTTACAACTGCATCAAAAAAAATAAAATACAGTCATGCACTACATAACAATATTTTGGTCAATGATGAACTAACTGCATGTATGACAGTGGTCCCATAATATTTGTAAGAGAGCTGAAAAGTTCTTATTGCCTGGTGACGTCATATCCATTGTGATGTTGTAGTGCAAAGGCTACAAAAAGCAACAATGCTGTGGCTGAGATGTCAAACAACTTTAATGTGGGTGTGGCACTGAGGAGTTCCTGGAGGTGGTTCCTGAGAAATTGACTAGTGAGGAGTTGTTGGAACTGGAACAAAAGCAGGTATCTGAAGAAAAGGCAAGAGTAAAGGATGCTGCCAAAGAAGCAAAAGAACCCCAAGAGAAATCACAGTGAAGGGTTTAGCATATTTTACACATTTCAACAAGCTCCTTAAAAAGTCTGCAAACATGGACAACACTGAAGGGTATTCATTAATAGAATATTCACAGTGCATTATCTGCTTACAAGTAAATCTATGATGAAAGAAAGAAAAAGAAAGAAAG
>PVIA01010658.1:0-50230 GCA_004024845.1 Tonatia bakeri
TAAATGTTGGAATGTTTAAAGATGTCCTGGAGGTTCCTAAGTTGCTCCTCAATTTTTTTGAATTCTTGTTTCTTCATTCTTTTCTGGTTGGATGTTCCTTTCTTCCTTCTGGTCCCCACTGTTGAATCTGAGTTCCAGTT
Source organism: Tonatia bakeri (assembly GCA_004024845.1). Classification (NCBI taxonomy): domain Eukaryota; kingdom Metazoa; phylum Chordata; class Mammalia; order Chiroptera; family Phyllostomidae; genus Tonatia; species Tonatia bakeri. The sequence goes on from PVIA01010658.1 coordinate 141, forward strand.
TCCTTCCCATTACTGTTGGTTCCCTGTGCATTTTCCTTCATTTCTCTTATTGTAGCCTTTATTTTTTCATCTAATTTGTGACCAAATTCAACCAATCTTGTGAGCATCCTGATCACCAGTGCTTTGAACTGTGCATCTGATAGGTTAGCTATCTCTTCCTCACTTAGTTGTATTTGCTGTGGAGCTTTGATCTGTTCTTCCTTTTGGGCCATTTTTTTTTTTTTTACGTATGTTACATATGAGGGGCGGAGCCTTGGGTGTTCACCAGGGGAAACCAGTCACTGGGTTGTGATGCTGTATGTGGGGGCAGGGTCCAAGAGAGAACAATGGCACTTACTCAGCTCTCTGTCGGATTTCAGTTCCTTCCCCAGCTTTCCCCAAGCAAACTGGGCCTTTCTGGTACTGATTCCCGGGTGGGTGGGCTTGTGTACGTTCTAGGACCCTGTGGGTCTCTCCAGTGAACTCTCCTGTGAGGCTGGGAGTCTCTCCCAGCACCTCAACTCCCATAAGTGTTTTCAATTGGTGTTTTGAGGCTTTATTTCCTCAAGCTGGGACCCTGAGTTGCACTCCCCGATTTCTCCTGGTTTATCTGTGTGCTAATGTGGGACCACTGGGTCAGCCAGCTGCCTTGCGTGCCGTGCCCCACTTCACAATCACCACCTCACTGGGTCTGCCCATTGCCACCCCGCACCCAGGGTCTGCCAGCCGCCACCTGCATGCCCAGGGTCCACCCGCTGCCATCTTATGCGCCTGGTGCCACCGCTTTTTTTGCTGTGACCCCTCTCCGCCTGGCTACCTGACTGCCGTTTCTGCCAGTCTGGATGAATGTGTGTTTTAACTCCTTGGTTGTCGGATTTCCATACAGTTCAATTTTCTGTCAGTTCTGGTTGTTACTTTGTTTCTAAATTGTTGTTGTCTTTATTTCGGTTGTGCGGGGAGGCATAGTGTGTCCACCTACACCTCCATCTTGGCCGGAAGTCCTGACCTTCGATTTTTACAAATAAGTATTGAAATAAATGTTTTCTTTTTCTCATGTTATTCTTTCTTCTTTTAGAATAATCTTACATTTTAGGTTGTATCATAAAAATATACTGAAGGTGATTTCAATTAATAGTTTATAAGCTATCTACACATTAAGACAATAAGTACAAATAGAGAAAAAAGTTTGGGTATATATGACTTACGAATCAAAGAAAAAAGTTGAAGGTTAACTTTTAAAAACATGTTATTTACTTATTTTTAGAGAGTGGAAGGGAGGGAGAAAGGGAGAAAAACATCAGTGTGTGAGAGAAACATCTGATCCATTGCTTCCCACATACCCCAACTGGTACCGGCCCCTAACCCAAACCTTTGCCCTGACCAAGAACCAAACCAGCAACCTTCTGCAGCTTTTTGGTTTGCAGGCCAGCACTCAATTCACTGAGCCACATCAGCTAGGGCTGAGGTTAATTTTAACAAAATTCTGTTCCCAAAGGCAGATTCTAACTGTTCTATTGTAAAACTCTACAGGCTGCTCTGTTCAAATTGTGAAGATCATGCTGATCATGACTGATATAAAAGGTTATCAATAAATCCTTGTATATGTTGTTACTTGAAGCCCAACTAAAATATTATTTACCTTTGGAGCCATTATTAGAAATAAAAGTCAATTCAAAGTAATGAAATAAATATGAATACATATGGGTACTTTATCAGGGAAATTAAAAACCTGTTATAATACAGAGAAAGTCACTTTATTAAAAAGGGGAAGTGGGGCAATCTGGTTAGTCAAACAGAAAAGGACTACATAGAACCAAGAGAAGAAAGACAAAACAGCATGATTACCTCCCACCAAGTCCTTCGATTCGTTCTCTTTCCTTGGGAAGTTCTGGTTTATGGTCCTGTGTTACTTCCACAGCTCTGACAAAATCATCCTTTGGGTCATCTTGAATTCCAAGAACCACACCTGAGTCACCAACGTGAGCTACATACATCTTCATGCCCCGTATAATGACCACACTCGCTGTTGTCCCTGATGTGCTGGGAAGACCTGTCATAGTCTTTGGCCATTCCGCTATAATAAGAAATAAAATATTTTACTCTTCCAAGTATAAACATTAACCCATGTTTTATTCTGATACATAAACTGTCTCAGAATTAAAATGGCAACATATGCTGAATTAGCATGTTAAAATTTGAATTAGCAATGGAAAAAACTTAGTATTTTGAAAGCTATTAACAGACTTGCGTTAATCCCTTCATTAATACAGGTTGAGGCAAAAGTAGCTTTACAGTTGTGAGCATGCAAAACAGTTTATTCTTGTATTACTATTTATTAATTATTGTATTTTTAATTTTTTTATTGACTTTAGACAGGGATGGTAAAAGGGAAGGAGAAAGGGAGAGAGAGAGACAGAAAAACGGAGACAGACATCAGTTTGTTATTCCATTTATTTATGCACTCATTGGTTGCTTCTTGTATGCACCCTGACAGATCAAACCTGCAACCTTTGCATATTAGGACAATGCTGTAACCAACTCATCTACCTGGCCAGGGCAGATTTATTGTGTTATTTTTGCATATAAACAACCTTTTTTTTAAAGATTTTATTTATTTATTTTTAGAGAGGGAAGGGAGGGGGAGAGAGAGAGAAACATCAGTATGCAGTTGCTGGGGGACATGGCCTGCAACCTAGGCATGTGTCCTGACTGGGAATAGAACCTGCGATGCCTGGTTCGCAGCCCACGCTCAATCCACTGAGCTACACCAGCCAGGGCCATATAAACAACTTTTCATATGAATGTATACCTACTTTTGCCCCAACCTGTATATCACTAAATTAATTTTATAAATAATGCAATTACCTTATAACCATCAAACCAATCCTAGGAGAAAAATATAACAGTATATATTTACTAGTTTCACATGAAGTTTAGACCTAACTACATTTAATGGCAAGAAAGTGTTAAGAGTTTTGATAACCCAGAGCTAGTAGCTTAGTATCTATTTATTAATCTCTATGAAAAGATTTTCAGAAAGAGCTACATAATTTATTTTTGAAATAACTATTTGGAACATTCACAACCTAACAACATTTCTGAGTACATACTATGTACCAGATTCTGTGTTAAGAGCTTCACATGTATTATCTCAAATAATAATACAAATACATGGGTTTGGAACAAACCCATGCAATAGATAAGACTATTCCCATTATTTTCATTTGGCAGATCAGAAATCAATACTTTAAACAGTTAATTAACTTGTTCAAGGTAACTCAAATATTAAGTGGCAGAGACCCCATATATCTAATTCTAAAACATATATTGACTAATTATATCTACTGTCATTTAAAATTCTGAAATATTCTGTAATATTCAACTATGACATATAGTTCAAAATAGCAGACTGAGTTCAAACACTGACATATTCTCCCCTCCAAAATCCCAATGAAAAAACAGGATATAAATATTAGAAAAAGCAAGCCCATAATAGACATGAAATACATGGAAGGATCATAAACAAATCTGAGGAAGTCAGAAATATGAGATCAGAAAGGACATTCAGGGGTTTCTGGAATATAGGCAATGTTATGTTTCTTTCTTACCCAGATACTATTCGTTTTATAATTATTCATTAAAGTGTACATTTATGTTTTATGGCCTTTTCAACATGTTGCTATGTCATATTTCACAATTTTTTTTTAAGTGAAAAGAAAACATCAATTTTACAGGCACCGATCACAGCAGACAGCTCCCTAGCCCACCCGGTTTTAGGACTTGGTTACAGACATCATCCCGAGCAGCCCAGCCTAGTGTATTCCGTATGTTTCCTTAGCCCTTTCAGTTATTTTGTGGGTTAACTATAGCTTTTGCTAAAACAGTTTCTCTTTAAACCAGCTAAAATAGATCTGTTCTCCGCAGCTGAGAATCTAAATTTTTTTAAAAATCTATTATCATAATAAAAGTAAATGAGATGAACTCCCAGAAAGAATGGTAAGCACATTTAGAAAACAAATACCTACAATATGCAAGTACTTCAGCTGTTTGCAAAAAGCACCTAAAACAAAATGGAAAGGGAAAAGGAGCTAAAAATAAAAAGATATTTAAAGACACAATATTAACATTATTTAAATCACATTTTTGGTCTAAAGCTCTATATGTACAAAGAGATATGCTGTAATAATCTAAAAATACTGAACGCTTTCCTTGTTCATTTGAAATGTCACCTTTTATCATATGCTACATTTTGCCTCAGATCTATTTCTGGATTTATCCTACTAATCTATTTATGGTACCTTTTAATAATAGGGATTTTAAGTATCCCCCAATTATTCTTCCTTTTCAATGTTCTCTTAAGTATTTTTCCAAATAAACTTTAGAAGTACCTTGCAAAATTAAAAAACAAACCCCGTTGAGGTTCTAAAGTGCAGTATACAGGGTGGGGCAAAAGTAAAAGTTTACAGTTGTTTGTATGGAAAATAATTAAACTCTGGGTTTCAGGTACTCAAAACTATAAACCTACTTTTGCCCCACCCTGTATTTATGTATTAAGGAAGTGACATCTTTAAAATTTATCTTTCTTAATTACTCTTCCTTATTTTCTATTTTACATTTGAATATTTTCATTTTTTAAAAATTTATATTGATTGATTTTTAGAGGGGGCGGAGGGAGGGAGAGAAAGAGACAAACATCAGTTTGTTGTTCCATGTACTGATGCACCCTTTGGCTGCTTCTCATATGTGCCCAAGAGAGGGATTGAACACACAATCTTGGCATACCAGGACAACGCTCTAACCAACTGAGCTGCCTGGCCAGGGCTTGAATCTTCTAATTTTCAAAAAATGATAATAATAGGTGACTATTAAAAAGACATGAAGATAATACATGAAGTCTAACTTAAGTATTATAAGCAAGAAAATATTCATCAGCTATTTATGTACTTACCACATACCAATTAATATATATGGAGTCATTTAACTCTCAGGAGGTAGGCACTAGCATTATCTCTATTTTAGAGATGAGGATACTCTGGCACAAGGAGGTTTTACCCAAGGTCACACAGTAATAATAAGTGGAGACACTGGAATTCAAACTCCGCCAATATATCATACTCCTAATCACTGTGCCAAGAGTTCTTACAGAATGCTAATGCCAAAGTAATATGAAGATGTAAAAGCCTTCAGGAAAGCAATTTGATAATGTACATCAACAAGCCACGACCAGTGTGGCTCCACTGGCAGGGTGTCTTCAAGGAAAGTGAAAGGTCAAGGGTTGGATTCCCAGTCAGGGCACATGCCTGGGCTGCGGTTCACTGCCTGGATGGGACATGTATGAGAGGCGACAGATAGATGTTTCTCTCCCCTTCTTTCTCACTCCCTCCCCCTTTCTCTAAAAATAAACAAGTAAAATATATTAAAAAAAGGAAGAAAACTTCTGGGTCAACTAATGCAAACACAGACCCAACACTAGCCTAAGATACCCCATATGACTCTGAGAAACAACATACAATTTGATATTTTGAAGGACTGAATTGTGTCCCTTCAAAAAAAAGTATGCTAAAATCATAACACCCAATACCTCAGAATATCATCTTATTTGGAAATAGGATCTTTACAGAGGTAATCTATAAAGTTAAAATAAGATCATTAGGGTGGACCCTAATCCAGTATGACTGGTGTTCTTATAAAAAGCAGAAATTTTGACCCAGGGACACACAGGGAGATGCCGTGAAGACACACAGCAAGAGGACAGCCATATGACCGGAGTGACGCCTACATAAAGCAGGAAATGCCAGGAATTACTGGTAAACACCGAAGTGGGAAGAGGCGAGAAAAGCTTCTCTCTCAGAGCTTTTATCTTTTTAAAAAAAATTTTACTTATTTATTTTCAGAGAGGGGAAAGGACAGAGAGAGAAACATCAATGTGTGGTTGCCACTTGCGCGCCCCCTAACAGGGACCTGGCCACAACCCAGGTATGTGCTGAATGGGAATCCAACCCAGGACCCTGTGGTTCACAGGCCAGTGCTCAATCCACTGAGCCACACAAGCCAGGGCCCGTCAGAACTTTTAGAACACAGTGAATGGCCCCACCACTACTTTGACCTTGGACTTCTAGCCTTCTAAAACTGTGAGACAATTAATTTTTGGTAATTTGTTAAGGCAGTTATAGAAAACAAACACAATGATACAGAGGAAAGAATTCAAAGATTGATGAATCTTAGATTAAACATATTATATGCACATGAATCCCACTTATCCAACCCCAGAGAGGTTCAGAAGACTCTCTCTTCAACATTAATTCTTAAAGAAGCAACTATATAAACACCAAAATCTTTTAAACACATTTTATTGACTCTTCCCTCTAGGCAAGGAATGCTAATAATAAGAGGCTGTAATTAAAATGGGTTCCCTGATCTCTGTGGGGATGGAGAACCCTGAGGTGGCTGAGATCAGACAGAAGTTAATTACTCAAAGCAAAGTTTACAGGGCTACCTAATTGACAACAGGGCACAAGAAAAACTGGATCTCCAGAATAGTCACTTACAAGGCCTTATTTAATTCAAACAAAAACAAAACAAGAAACAAAAAAAACTTACTAGTTATTAACCTTCTAAGTGGTATGTGGCCATCTTCACATTTAGCTGTACACCAAAGAGAAACACCCACATTGAGAACTGAATGAATGGCTCAAGGATAATTCTGGGGCTACATAACACAACCACAGTCCACTGGTCAAGAGCTAAGAAGGTCAAGTACTAAATATGATTTTGACTCTAGTCAACTTCAAACTCAATGAAATCTCAAACCTCTCCCACAGATGGTTTAGATCCGGAACAACCACGAGTAGCTTCCCTTCATAGCTCTTAATTGACAGGTCAGGAAGCCTCTTCTGGTAGAAAAGACTAAGTGCAAGACTTTGAAGCACCCCACCAATGATTCTCTACTCCAAATTTGTAAATTAAAAGCATTATCACAGTTCTCAAAGAATCACAAAACTTAAGGACACCATTTAAACATGATACCAGGAGTGGTGATCCTATATATTCCATTCTATAATTGCCCATTGCAAAAGTCTGACAGCCCTAGGAAAATGACAATGGTTATAATCAAATAGTGATTCCAAATGCAGCTGCTGTTTCTGATTTAGTCTCTTTCCTGAAAGAAACAAATATAGGTTTGCCTATGTGGTATGCCAGAGCAGGGACCTGATGAAACTGCTACCTAGGTTCATGGAAGTATCCAGGTTTCTGTTTCTTCAGGTTTATCTTTTCTTTTTTTGCATGATAACTGAATTTCTTTTTCTTGAATCAACATAGAGGAAACAGCCAACAAAATATGGTATCACCCCCAATTATATTATAGTATCTCTTTCCTACAAACAAGGGAGTTCTCCTACATAACTAGAATCAACCATCGAAATCAGGAAATTAGTATTGATATCACACTACCATCTAATCCATAGACCCCATTAAAATTTCACCAATTATCCTAATAATACGCTTTATAATAAAGGGATAAAATTTGGGATCCTTTGTTATAAAAATTTTTTTTTTATTTTAGAAAGCGAGAAATATCAATTTGTATAGACATTTCCCCAAATAGGACATACAGATGGCCAACAGATATGAAAAGGTGCTCAACTTTGCTAGTCATCAGAGAAATGCAAATTAAAACCACAATGAAATACTATCTCATACCTATAAGAAAGGCTATCATGAATAAATCAACAAACAAGGGCTGGCAAGGATGTGGAGAAAGGGGAACCCTTGTCCACTGTTGGTGGGAATGCAGACTGGTGTAGCCCCTATGAAAATCAATATAGTTTCCTCAAAATAATAAATACGAAATTGTCTTATGACCTGGAATCAAAACCCAAAACACTATTCAAAAGAATATATGCACCCCCTTGTTCACGGCAGCATTATTACAATAGACAAGATATGGAAGCAATCCAAGTGCCTATCAGTAGACAAGTGCATAAAAAAAGCTGGGGACATATATACATGGAATATTACTCAGCCATAAAAAAGCATGAAATCTTACCATTTGCCACAGCATGGATGAATCTAGAGGGTATTATGGCCAGTGAAATAATTCAGTCAGAGAAAGACAACTACCATATGATTTCACTTACATGTGAAATTTAAAGAACAATAACAAATGGACAAAATTGAGAGTCACAGACGCAGAAAACAGACTGAAGGTTGCCAGAGGGTAGGTGAGTAGGAGACCTGGGGGAAAAAGGTGAAGAGATTCCAGAAGTACAAATTCATAGTTACAAAACAGTAGCAGATATCTAAAGTGCAGCATAGGGAATATAGTCAAAAACACTGTAATGACTATGTATGGTTGGGGGAGGAGCACTTGGTAAAATATATGATGATCTAATCACTATGCTATACACCTGAAAGTAACACACAAAATAATACTGAATGTCAACTGTAACTGAAAAATAAAAGAAAAAAAACTTTTCTGATGAAATCAGTGATATTAACAAATGTGACATTTTGCTATTGTATAAAATGCATGAATATTTAGAAGATCTGCATAATTCAGTGACCCAATATTTTCCAAATGACTAATATATCATGTCACAAAATTACACATGGGTAAAAAATTTTCTTTGAATCTTGGAAGAGAAACCAATGGATTTTAATGTAAAACAACAAAAAGTTCATTCAGAAGGTTTCAGATTCCATTTTGACCACCTTAAGAAACTAGCACTTGGTATAGAATACTTACAACTATCTAAAAAGGTGAATAAACTATTCCTCCTTTGCCTGCTATGTATGTGAGGCTTCCTTTTCTTTATATACTTCAACCTGACAAGACAGTACAACAAATTAAATGCAGAAGCAGATATGAGAATATTTATTTCAATATTTCTTATTTTGGAAAAAATAATTATTCATTTAAAAATACATTAACATAAGTTTGCTTTTAATAAAGTAATAACTGGGTTTTTTTAATTTTTTATATAGTAAATATGATAGACAAGGCCCACATACAAGCTCTTTGGGGCCCTCAATCATTTAAGAGTACAAGGGTTCTGAGAGCAAAACTTTGAGTACCCAAGTAGAAAATAAAGGACCGGTTTTCCATTCCAAAAGAAACAGAACTCTCTCTTTTTCTTTTTAAGATTTATTTATTTTTAAAGAGAGGGGATAGGATCAAGAAAGAAAGGGAGAGAAACATTGACGCTTTGAGAAAAATATCAATGGACTGCCTCTCGCACGCCCCCAACGGAGGACCTGGCCAGCAACCCAGGAATGTGTGCGAACCAGTGACCTTTTGGTTAGATGGATGACACCCAACCCACTGAGCCACACAAGCCCGGGCTAGTAAGAAACAGAATTCTTTACAGTGGAAAATATATTGACTTAGAGACTTAGTATATTTTTCAGTTTTATTCTTTGAGAAGAGGGAATTCAAGAAAAGGGAATATTTCACTATACTCTGGAATAAAAGGTGAGTAAAGTCTGATAGAAATTTGTGTAACAGATAAAATTAAATAGGGAGTCTGAAGTTGGACTGGGAGGGGCTTGGCCTGTACTGTTGATTATAAACTGTAGTATGACCTACAAAAAATGAGGACCCATCCATGAATTAGTGATGGAAGTACGTTTTTTAAAAAATTTGCATCTCCTGCGTCAAGACTTCCATATACTCAGCATATTTTTTTTCTATTCAAGTTTTGAGGGTGGAGTACAAGGTTTGACTGTGGAACAAAACAGACTTTAACAGTTGCCTGGTACATAAGGCTCTGAAAGCTTGATTCGAAAAGTGAATGTACATCCAAAAACATACACATTCATATTTAACAGCATGATCCCTGCTGTATTAAGAAATGCTCAATTATCCTTTCAGTTCAAACATATGGCAAATTCATGCTGTTTCAAGTGTACTGCTATGTAAACAAGACTCCAAATAATTCTTTGTGTATAATCTTCCTCTATCTTGTCTTGCTGTCCACTCCGAGTTGTGCTGCAGACAACATAATGACATATTTCTGGAATGTACTGCAGTGCTTTCAGCTCTATTCCGCCTACACAAAAACAAAACAAATCCATAATAGGGGCCTCTGGGATTGGATGGCAAACGCCTCCAAAAGGCGGACTGGTTGTTCTGTGAGTCAATCAAATTATTCTTGGCAGAAAGCCAAGTAAATAGAAAACAGGCTAAAAGACGCTAATCTACAATTCTATCACAGTACCTTTTTAGAAATGTTCTGTAATTGACTCATCTTTACATTCTCCTCTACGGTCTGTGTCCCTCTGCTAAAAATAAATTAAGCTACTTAAACACGAGGATTTTTTAAATGATAGAAGTATTATCTTTTAAAATTTTCATCTCAGTTCATTCACTGTATGATATATAGTATGTTGGGTAGAGACACTGTCTGCTTTAGAAAACATTTCAAGCTTAGGTAAAACTACAGTTACACTGATTTCTAGATTTTAAGGTCTGTCTTTCCTTTTAGCATACCAGTAAATTCCCCTTTTCTTTCGATAGTTTGACAGGCTTTTACAACTTACAAGTACGAACTGTTGAGAACTGACAGCGTACCGGTAAGGCTAACTACCCCCAAAACGTGTACAGTACTGTTTAAAAGCCCTGGCAAAATTTAACGTGGGGCCAGTCTAAGATGTAACAAGGCATTTCGCGCTTGTTTTTTCGTAAGCAGTCTCAGCATTTTATAATCAACAAAACCGAATTCCTTCCTAGCCTTTAAGCCGCTTCCTAAATTAGCCTACAGTTTACTCCAACCACGAATGACCTGGGGGTAATATGGAGAGATGGCACCACGATAGGAGGCAACCGACAGGGAAAAGTCGTTCATAAGCAAAATGGTAACAGATTCTAAAGAAATACTCTTAAGTTTTGCCATCTCCCGCTTCTAACGTGTGGCCCAGACAGCAAACCTGTCTGGAGTTCATCTTTTGACCAAAATCTGGCGCCAGGTTTCAAACACATTTGTGCTGGCTGCCACCAAAGTGAAACAGTGGAGAGAGAGGACAGCTTCCCATTGATCCTTGGAGGGTGGAAATACAACCGCCAGCGGTTGCAGGGAGACAGCAATTCTCTTTCCCAAGGCCACTTTGTCCAGACCTCCACCCTGGAAAGTGCTATTAGACCAAGAGCCTTCATTTCCATCAGTGTACACTTTGATAAAGCTCTCGGTGCTCGGGGGCCCATGCGTGCCGGTGCCATAAAAGCCCTCAACTGCCTGAAAAAGAGGCGGGCGACAGTCAAGCCAAGGAACTTACCCAGTTTCTTCCACATGGCGAGATGACAGGCGAGGAAGCCCTTGCGGATGGCAGCACAAACCTTTGCCGGCTCGGACGAGGTGAACCCCTTCTGCTTCTTGATGAAACCCCATAAACGCTCCCGGGCAAATTGTGCCGCCTCCCGCCCACCGTGCCCGTCGCACACGGCAAAAAATGCTACCGAGGAACCGCGGCGGCAGCAGCGGCTGGGAGCCGGTGAGGCCGCGGCGTCCGGAGGAGGGTCGCAAGCCTCTTGGGCTGCCACCGCTGGGCCTTTCCCCGAGACCTCGCAGCCAGGAAGAGCCGGCTGTGACGGCTGCGGAGGTGACTGCTGAGTGAGCGACAGCCGGGGCGAGGGCTTTTCTTCAGCGGTCGGCTCGGGCTCCACCACTATTTGAGTAACGTCCTCCATGTACTTCCTCCCACCCTGGTCGGAGAAGACGCTCACTCCCAGCGAGTACAGCCCCGCCATGGCCAGCTGGCGGGAATCCCGCCGGTCCCACGCAGCCCGCCGAATCCAGCAGCGAGAGACGCACTTGGCGATTGCTGGCCAACTATTGTTTATCTTCGACGACGCAGAAAGCGGGGGAGGGGGCGGTCCCGGAGCAGGGGGAGCGGAGGGGGCGCGCGCAGTCGGGACTTGCCCGCGAGTGTAGGGCCGGAGCGCTAGGGTAAGAGAAGCCGAGCAGCTGCGCCTGCGTAATATACTGCCTCCGCCTGCCCGCGTTCGCCACACATATCAGACGTTCTCCTAGCTGTCGTCATTCGGCTTTCTGAGCCCGACCAATCCGGATTCGAGTTGCCGCAACCGGGTCTCACCGCCTCAACCCTTGCCCCTCCCTTCAACTGCCGCTCTCCCTACCACCAGCCTGGGCCGGGCACGCGCACAAGTCGGTTTGCTTTCCCGTTGTAGTGGAGGTTTGCGCTCTCCGACTCATCTGCACGTCGACCACTTATAAAGGCAACTTGATCTGTCACCTTTTTGCTCAGTCCACCTGATTGTAATGCAGCGTCCTGGCCTCGGCTTTCAGCTGCTCGCCTGGTGGGGCAATACGTGTAGACTCGGGCCTCCCACGAATCTAGGCAGAAAGACCTTCCATTCTTTCAGTGAAATGGCGGGAAATCTCACTTGGGAAGGTCATTTGTGCACAAGCTGGGAAAAGTGTGCGACTCTTGAACTGGATATGGGTGGGTATATACGACTGCGAGTTGAGAGAGGCAATCCAGTTTGTGTTGCAGAGAAAACTTGGGCTGGTTCCACTGTCAGCTACACAGTCTCGTTAGGCATTACTAGGTATGTCGGAGAAGTAAAAGGGATTTATTTTAAATACTTGTTAGCAGATCTTTTCAGCTTTTATTAAACGTAGTACTTTTTTAACGAGCCCTGTGTACAGCGTTTTACTCCTTTGGCACTATTATTTCAAGTTATTACTTGACAATAACTTAAAAAACTGCCAAGCGCCCCAGTGCTCTAACAGTTGGTTATGCGCCCTGCCCTTAGCCCAGGAGGTTATGATCTAAGCGCTAAAATCTACGCAAATGTCCAAGAAATTAAAAAAGCCTCAGGGTGGACAGGTTAGTATGTTCTCAGCAGCAAACATTCCTGTAGTGATAAAGTTCATTTTCTCAGATTTTGGCCCCTTTGCCACCAACTCCTCTGTGCCCTATACTGCTCAGCCTTCGAGATTTTCTAATGAATTATACTAGTAACAGAAATGGAAACGGGAAAAATGTACAAACAACTGACACAAGAAATAAAAATGGAAAAAATACTTGTACCAACAAAAATGTATAAGCAAAATCAGCTCAAAATGCAGAAAATCTGAACAGATCAATTAAATTAAAAATGCAATCAAAGATCTCTCCTACACCAAAATGCACTAGACCAGATGGTTCCAGTGTAAAAATACTTGGGAAAAAAATACCCAGCTATTTATTTTTAATATTTTTTATTGTTGTTCAAATGCAGATGTCTCCATTTCCTCCCACCAAGCTTGTTTTAAAAGATGATCATAACCTGTTATCAAAACCTAACAACTGTAACACTAGAAGGAAATCTTAAGACCATAATTTGTAACTATAAATGCAAAAATTCTAAATGAAATATTAGCAATTTTATCCAGTAGCCCTCATACCGTAAGACTTGCCGGAGAGAGCAGTTGTGTAGCTCTGTATTACTCATCTTAAGCAACCTGTCCACCCTCCCTCCCCTTCTAGTGGTTACAGGAAGATAATTTCATTATTACAACCCTTTTCACTCAATCACAACCAGTAGCCCCAGGTCATCCATCATTACCCTGATTAGCATATCCATGCCACCCTCTACTTCTAGTAATCTAATTGGTTAACCAGCCATCCTAACCATTTCAGTCTGCACTTTAGATTTCAACATCTGTTATCAGCCACTTCCCCTTTATTCTCACCTCTTTTCCAAATGTTCCCATCAACTTCCCCTTCCCACTGAAAACTGGTTATCACCTACCAAAACTACCCACCTTGCAACTTTCAAAAATGAAATACAGGAGTTCATTTTTCCTTGTATAGGTATTCTTATCTTTGAACCTGCTCCTCATATTGCCTCCAAATCATTTCCTTCCTCCTTCAACAATCCAAGCTCTTTTAAAGTTAATGCCAACTGCCACTACATCAATGGATTGTCACCTACTGATTCTCGGGGTAACACCTCTTTCATTTGTTCATGGCTCACTGGCTTCATTTCTTCCACTATTCTTGTCACTTCTCAGCCACTTTATTTTTTTTTAAGATTTTATTTACCGGTGTTTTATTTTCAGAGAGCAAGGAAGAGAGGAAGAAAGAGAGGGAAAGAAACATCAATTGGTTGCCGCTCGTAAGTGCCACAACTGGAGTCAGAACCAGCAACCCAGGCGTGTTCCCTGAGAAGGAATGTAAGGTGACTCACTCTGGCTTCTCAGTTCCTCATCCTTCTCTTCATGGGGAAGTTGCCTTGCTACATACTATTAGAAGCAATCCCTCAGCCCTGGCTGGGTTGCTCAGTTGGTTACAGCATCGTCCAGATACACCAAGGTTGTGGATTTAATCCCCCATCAGGGCACATATAAGAATCAACCAATGAGTGAATAAATAAATGGAACAACAAATCGATGTTTCTCTCTCTCCCATTCTCTCTCTACCCTCTTCCTCTCTCTCTAAAATCAATTAATTATTTTAAGAATCTGATTAAAAAAAAATCCCTCCATTTGTGTTCTGGATCCTTTCCCCTCTCTCCTTATGAACTTTGCTCTACATTTATCCTTTCTTGCTCCTGTTTCATCAATTCTTCCTTTCCTACTGGGCCATTTCCATCTGTGTACAAACATATTCAAGTTTCTATTTTAACAACAACAAAATAAAACTACCTTAACCCTTATACTACCCTGTTTCTCTGCTCTTCTTAAGAGAAAAACTTTTGAGCTGACTGTATCTAAATCCTACTTCTAATTCCTACCTCCTAATTTCTACTTAATCCAATCAAGCAACCATCCCATCATGCCACTAAGACTGTTTTTCTGTCATAACCAGACCTTTCTGTTTCCAAAGCTAACGATGACTTCTTTGTTCTTACTAACTTCTGTCCCAGCTGAAGCAAAAAGTGGAACCATTGTTTACTTCTTGAAATGTAATAGCAAGTTAAACCATTGCTTCTTTCTTGAAACTCTTCTCTTGGTTTATGAGACCACAATACTGGTTTTCTTCCTCCTTCACCGACTAACCACCCCTTCTCATTTTCCTTTGCTGATTTCTCCCCTGCTACTCTTCAGATTTTGTGGAGTACTCAGGGCTTTGTCATGGGCTCTTTTCTCTACCTACACACTTTCTTTAGGTAACGCCATCCAGAAATATAGCTCTGAAACCTATCTGGGGGTGGCTCCCAAATTTAGATCTCCGATCCTAAACTTTGCCCTGAATCGCAGATTCTGTATGCAACTGCACAACTTGACAGTTCCACAATAAAGTCTGATGGGCATTTCATCTTAACATGATTAAAACACACTCTTGATTTTGTAACCGTAGAACCAACTCAAAGTGTCCTATCCTGTTTAACAAGATGCTGAGTTACTTCTTAGAGATAACAGACCAAAACCACTTCTTGCAGCTGAAGCATGCACAGAGAACTCTGACCGCCAGCTGCACCTGGAACCAAGGTCTTGCCCCCACCCTTCTCCAACACACAAGGAACCAAAAGACAGATACTCAACCAGAACATGAACACTGGGAACCCTTTCAGAAGCAAAGGATCCATTTTCAGGAATATCCAGTGTTGGCACCCTTTATGATAAATGACCAAGTTCCAAGGTCCTCTGATTAAAACTTGCCCCACCAGTACTTCCGCCTACCTATTCTTCCTAAACCCTTAAAAACCCTTAACCTAGCCCAGCGCCTTCACAGTCAATGAAACTTTCCTTATTCCAAACCCTGACATTTTGAGTTTTGGCCTTTCTATGCAACATGTACACAAACTTGGTTTAGATAACAATTTCTTCTTCACATTTCCTCCTCCCTCAGTGTTACCCATATCAGTAAAATCACCATCCACCATGCTGTTCAAGTCAAAAAACATAGCTTTTTTATTCCTCTTTCCTTCCCTCCTCCATGAAACAATTTCCAATACTTCTAATTCCTCAGCAAATCCCAACTAAATCTTTGAAATCAATACTGAACCCACCACTTCTCAGTATCTCTACCACGATCATCCCAGTCCAAGCCATCATCACTTTTCACTTGGACCACTACATTAGCCTTCTCACAAGTCTACCTTCTTTCACTCTTGACCCTCTGTGATCTTTTCCAACAGCTACCATGTGCTCTTTCAAAACCATGAATCAGACTAAGTTATTTCCCTACTGAATACACTCCATGACTTCCCAGCAAATTTAAAATTACATGCAAACTCTTTATGAAGGCCTCCATAAAATATTTGATTCCTAAATGTTTGTATAACATCATTTCATAACAGTTTCCCCATTCCCCACTCCTTCCAGCCTCACTGACCGTCTTTCTGCTCCTTGAATAGGCCAAGCTATTAGAAGATTTAGGGGCTTTTTGCTTTAGCCATTATTGCCTCTTCTCAGACTTCTCCCCCAAACTCTAGCAGCTTTACAAGGGTGGATTGTTTTTATTATCAGATCTCAGTTTAAATATTAAGGGACTTCCTAACCATCCAGTCTGAAGTAGCCACCCAATGTCTATCACATAACCCTATTCTAATTCTGCAGTAGACTTCTCACTATCTGATTTCTTTGTTTATTTGTCTATTTGTCTCTCAATTAGAATATAGGCTCCATGAGAACAGGGAATTTGTCTTATTCATCACTCTATCTCCTAAGCCTATGATAAAAGTTAAGTGAATTGATCAATTCATTCATTCATTAGCAGGAAATGCATAAAACTGATATGAAGAAGACTATGAAACTTTATTACAAAAAAAATAAATCTCTGAATAAGTGCAAAAACATGCCACATGCCCAGAGACATTATTTGTCTCAAATTAATCTACAAATGTATTAAAATGGATAAGAATAACCAAGATATTATAGAAAAAGGACATTAAAATGGCTAGTTGCCCTGTAGATATCAGAGTATTTTATAAAGGTGGCAGAGAAATGGCCAAATGGATCAAGAGAGTCCAGAAAGGATATATATATATATATATATATATATATATATATATATATATATATATATATCTCCATGAATGATATGGCATTTCAAACAATTGAGGAAAGGACTGATTATTCATTAACTTTGTTAGGACACCTGGCTATTCCTTTGTTGCTATCCTTGAGGGAAGAAAAAATATGAAATCCCTAACTCATACCAGCATTAAAATAAAATGGCAGGTAAAGAGTTCAATTATGTTGAACTCTTTAAAAATGTAGGTGCAACCATTACGGAAAACAGTATGGAGGTTCCTCAGAAAAATACAAATAGAACTACCATATGACCCAGCAATTCCACTTTTGGGTATTTACCTAAAGAAAAAACAAAAACACCACCTCAAAAACATATCACCACCATGTTCATTACAGCATTACAATGGCCAGGATAAATTAATTTAAAAATGTGATTATGGCCTTAGCTGGTACGGTTCAGTGGACTGAGTGCCAGCCTGTGAACCAAAGGGTTGCCAGTTTGACTCCCAGTCCAGGGCACATGCTTGGGTTGCAGGCTGGGTCCTGAGCTGGGGATGTACAAGAGGCAACCACACATGGATGTTTCTCTCCCCCACTTTCTCCCTCCCTCCGCCTCTCTCTAAAAATAAATAAATCTTTAAAAAAATAATTTAAAAAATGTATTTATGTGTGTGTGTGATGGAATATTATTCAGCCATGAAATATAAAATCTTGCCAGTATGACAGTATAGACAGACTCAAAGGATACTGTACTAAGTAAAATAAGTCTCAGGAAGACAAATAGGCATGATCTCACTTATATGTAGAACTTTTAAAAAAGAAGCAACCAAGCTTATAGATACAAAAAACAGATTGCTAATTGCCACAGGTGATGAATGGGGAGTGGGTGGATGAAGGGAGTCAAAAGATACAAATTTCCAGTTATAAAAGAAATAAGTCATGGGGTTACAATGTACAGTATGGTGACTATAGTTAATAATACTATGTTGATTATTTGAAAGTTGCTAAGAGAATAGATCTTAAAGGTTCTCATCATAAGAAAAAATATTTTGTAACTATATATGGTGACAGATGTCAACGATTGTGGTGATCATTTTGTAATATCTATAAATATTGAATCATTATGTTGTACATCTGAAACTAATATAATGTTGTATGTCAATTTACTCCTCAAATAAATAAATAAGTAGCCCTAGCTGGGTAGCTCCGTAGATTAGTGCATCGTCCTGGTTGCAGGTTCAAACCCCAGGCAGGACACATATAAGAATCAACCAATGAATGCACAAATAGGTGGAACAACCAATTTCTCCCACTGAAATCAATTTTAAAAATTTACATAAATCCAAAAAAGAAAAGTAAAAAAGTACAAGAAGAAACAATGAGATACTTTTCACACCTATTAGATTGGCAAACAAATTTTATGTTTGATAATGTGTAGGGCTAGGAAAGGTGTGGAAACAAGTACTTTCATTACCTACTAATGGGAATATAATTTGATATTTCTATTTAAGTCCATATCAACTGAAATTTAAACTACATATATCCTAGAAGTTTAACAGCTAGGTATTTACCATATGATAATCTTTCATTTTTCTTACACCCTTAGATTTATTTCAGGGTTAATTATTCTTATTCACTGATTTGTTGATTTGGGAATATCATATTTTGCTTTTAATTATCAAGTTCAAAATCTTTAAACATACACTATAAGAATTAATTTTAGAAGGAAAATAAGAATCTAATTGCTATTATGTCTTCCCATAGTTAGAAAATATCGGTAACGTTATATTTACGAAGTAGTAGTACATTGTTCATCTATTACAGCCACCTTGTGTATTTAAAATTTTGAGACAATGTGTCTCGAGAGGTTAAATCTGTAATCCTGCCTTACTCTGACCCTGTTTGTTGAATACATCTCAGTATTCAACAGAATAAGCAGTCTAATCTGACTACCTTTTTCACACTCATTGTGCACAAATGTAAATTGGTAAGAGACATAAAATCAGAATCACTGCCACCAGAGTCCCAAAGGTGTCAAACCTGTATGTGTTCTTAATCAGCCAGCGAAATTAAATCTGTCACGTTTTCTGCAGATACCTGGTTTTGGAGTCAATGTGGGAAGAATATTTTTACCTTTTCTCTTCAGATACTTGTACACTTAGCTTAGCCTTTTTTTCGAAACAGATCCAGCCTACTCTTGAATTTATTGCTTTTCCTTGATAAAAAGTTCCATTTTTCTCATATTCTGAAAAGTTAGAACAACAGTTAATTGTTTAAATAATTGGGGGGGGATGAAGCAGGTTTTTCCCCTTGAATTATGGTGTTCTTTAGTTTTTCTCAGCACTACTGTTTACTATGTTTATGTTGGAGCAGATTTTAAGCCTGAAATAGAGTGTCCTTCAGAATTAGAGACAAAATCAGAGAAGACCATCTCTAAGAAAGAAACTAGTGTAATGTAAGCACTGCATTTGTTTTTAGGTGCTAAAAAGACAATGTGGTTTCTCAGCTAGGGTAGAAGCATATTATTTTAGAACATTCATTGCCTCCCCTATGCTGAGCTATAAGGCATAACCTTTTTCCCCCCCACATTTTCTTCTTCCATCCAGTCTGTGGGACTTGAGTGAACTTAGAAGGGATATCAGAACTGACTTTTAAAGGTGAACTATTAAATCACGTTTTTAAAGAGGGGGAACTTACATTTTTAAATGAATATTGGTCAAGTAGCAATAACACTTAACTAACTTATAGTTGTTGTGTTTTTTTATTTAATCCTTTTAGTTTTCTTCACGGGATAATCTCTTCACCACAAAAATCCTGACTCCCCCTAGACCTCCAATGTAATTTAACAGAAAAATCTGTTTCATTTTCTAGCTGTTTAACTTAGCACAAGTACTTAATACCTATCTTCTAAGTTGTAAAAAAAAAAATAGTGCAAGGAAAATGTCTAGCATAGTCCTTCATATAATAAGCACTCAATAGATGTTATCATTGTTATTGATGATTTATTTCTATTAAGATTATTGATTAAATTTTCTCAGCTTTATTTTTCACCTTACTGTCCTATAATCTGGTCATCATCCTCTTTACCTTCCTGAACTATCCACTCCTTAACTTCTAATTATCAAAATTAATTCAAACTATCTTGCTTATTAACTTCATTGCTTAACTTATCGCTTTTACCACAGATACACATCTATACCTTAAATATTTTATTTTAACTGACATTAACATGTATCCATTTGCCCATCTTTTGATGTAGGGTCAAGACCTTTCTTTACTTTGAACAAGAGTCCACTACTTAGACTTCAGCATCCCTCCTTTTCCCATAAACCACATCAACAGTGCATCACCTATCACTTTGGGGTTTGACTTCTTTAAAGTGGAACATGAACTTATAAACATATGCAAAATGCTCTCAATTAAGAATCCTTCCGGATTTTAAGACTTTCCCAGCCCACCATCAACCTTTTATAGTAGTCTCACCCACACCCAATTCACAGAAGGTTTTTTTTTAATCCATTTGCCTTTATTAAATTATTCTGAAGCATTTGACTTAATTTTCAAAGAGAGAACTTATTTTCCTCCTCTCAGAGTTTATTGCATTACACAACATTTAATTAAATATGTAATTAAACAAGAACTCCAACAAACAGGTCTGTGAACCAGCACTGACTCAACATGTGAGAGAGGTGGCATGTGTGGACGTATTGGAGAACTGCGCTCCAGCCCCAGAGGTTCAGCATGCATGGGGCATCAGAATGTCTTTTTTAGAGGCGATGAAGAGCACTAATTAGATAAATTATTTAAGTGGTGACTAGAAGAAAGAGCTTCTATTTAATTATTCTTGGAAGTACCTCATTGAAAAACAAGGTAAAATCAAAGAATGTATAGGAAATGACCACCTTTGTAATGAGAACAATATATCTTACTCTGCCTACTTAC
The DNA here is from genome assembly GCA_004024845.1 of Tonatia bakeri. NCBI lineage: Eukaryota > Metazoa > Chordata > Mammalia > Chiroptera > Phyllostomidae > Tonatia > Tonatia bakeri. Next base: position 20,984 of record PVIA01010658.1, read on the forward strand.
ATATAATACATTAACATGAAATAAAATATGTTCCAGTACTTTAGTGGATGTTTTGTTCTTTCCTGTCCAGGATCCATTCAGCCTACTTTTGGTAAAATAATACAATGATTTCCTTCTGGGAAATCCATCCCCTACTTTCAAGCTATGTCATTGGGAAGTTTTGGTCCCACACGCAGCTGTAGGTCAGGGCCCAGATTGGGGTAGACCAGTCAACAGATTCCAACTCTGTAGTCTTAGTAATGAGTTCATTAGTGAACTCACTGCCTGATCAGAAGTCAATGACTATGAGGTGACATTTGCTGGGGCTTTGGGAAGAGAAAAGCTTCTCTCTAATAACAGAGCTGGAAGAGACTTGACAGAGACTCCCTCAAGACTTGGTGCCTCCAAACGAGAGGCTGGGGCTACCACAGCCATTCTGCTACCAGGAAGGCAAGCGGCCTAAAACGAAGCTAACACTAAAAGGAAGAAGATTTGGGAGACAAGTCCTGGAGACACTATTTGAACTTTGAATAAAGTCATAACCATCCCTGGAAACTACCAACAGTCTTTTCAGTTTCCCTTAAAAAAAAAAAAAGATTTTATTAATTTATTTTTTAGAGAGGGAAGGGACGGAGAAAGAGAGGGAGAGAAACATCGATGTGTGAGAGACACACTGATTGGTTGCCTCTGGCACGCACCCTGACCAGGGAGGGACCTGGCCCATAACTTAGGCATGTGCCCCACTAAGAATCACATCGATGACCTTTTCCAGTTTGCAGGATGACACCCGACCCACTGAGCCACACCAATCAGGGCCAGTTTCCCTTTCTAACGAAACCAGTTTGCCTTGGATTTTTCTTTACTTGCACCATAAGGAATCTTTATTAACTAGGTATGATGTCAGAGGGATACTAGACATACTGGGGTGATCATAAGTTATGTAAATGTCTAATCACTACATTGTATATCTGAAACTAATATAATGTTGTATGTCAACTACAATTGAAAAATAAATAAATAAATGGGGGAAAAAGAATCTTCATTGACAAAAATAGAAATCTTCTATTCAGCCTCAGTGAGGAACTGGGAATAGCCTCTAACTAACTAGTACAGTTGGTTTTGTTTGTTTGGACCCTGAATTGTTCTGCATTATTCTGCGTTTCAGTATTGCCTTTCTCCCAGGTGGTCTGTTCTGAGATTTCTGCTTCTTAGTATTCCTTTTTAATGTGTCCTAGTTTTTGCTTACTCGGCTTTTATATTCTGAGACTTTTACTTATTGATTTGATTGTGGCAGGAAATTATTTTCATGTTTATTGGTTTTCACTCTCAGAAGTTCCTACTACTTCATGGCCCTTCCTTCACTCATAAACTCATGAACTCATTTTGAGTTTATATCTTAAGTAAGTGATGTTAAAGAGAAAAAAGTTAAATATTCAACTTTTTTTGTTTCAAAAGCCTTGGTATGCAAAAATATACATTAGAGCAAGTTTTTTTGTGCAATGAAGGGAAAAAACTTTATAAACTTACAAGAAGACATATGCAGGGATGTTCATTGCATCACTGTTTGTAATAGCAAAAACTGAAAACATCTGTCAATAGTGGAATAGATAAGAAAATGTAGTATATTCATATGACTGGAATAGCAATTAGAAGGATTTTTTTAAGGTCTTATTTATTTACTTTCAGAGAGAAAGAGAGGGAGAGAAACATCAGTGTGTGGTTGCCTCTTGCACATACCCTACTGGTGGCTTGGCCCACAACCCAGACATGTGCCCCAACTGGGAATCAAACCAGCAACCTTCTGGTTCACAGGCCCTCGCTCAATCCACTGAGCCACACCAGCCAGGGCTAAAAGGAATGTTCTTTTAGGAATAGTATAATAGACATTCCTAACTTCTTTCTACATCTGTCACTTTTTTGATAAAGGATAAAAAGGCTAAATACTCCCCTTCTTAAACTCCATTCCATCTATGCCATGGGACAATGATTAATGAGATGTGGATGGAAGTTTTGGAGGGATTCTGGAGATAAATGCACCTGGCATGCCTTTTCTTCCAGCATACAACCATCAAGGAAGTCCAGCTATTCTGGTCCTCACATTACTGAGCCATGGGGAACTTAACTCCAGGGTATTTGTTGTGTGAGAGAAAAAATATCCTGTTTGTTTAAATCACTCTCGGCTGATGTTACAGTATTCTCAGCCAGAAGCATACACTGTCTCCATGTGGATACATCTCAAAAATAATGTTACACTATATTAAGTGAATAATGTTAAGTGAAAACAAATTGATATGGCCATAGCATATTGTTTACACAAATTTAAGCACACTCAAGGCAATACTTTATATTGCTAAAGTAATATAATTTGGATAATATATAGTTAAATAAAATAATTTAATGTGTCTAAAATATAAAATATGTACTGGAAAAAATACAAATATAATATTCTGGTAGAGATTGTCTTTGGGTAGAAGAGATGGGTAATAGGACTTGGGTGTGAAGTGACAGGTAGAGATGTCAGAGTTATCTGTGATGTTTTATTTCTTTTAATTAAAATAGGTTAAAGAGTATGATAAAAATGTTAAAACCTTTAATCCTTGGTAGTGAGAGTATAGTTGTTCATTTTATTATTTTCTATATTTCTCTATTTTAAAACAAGTATTTTTTTCAAAGAGATAAAGTAAATGATTACAAAGCCTGTGTATAAATAAGAAGAACTAAAGGAGAAACGAAAGAACTTAGATACTGACTGGTGTGTGCCTGGTCCTTTCTGTGAGCTGAGCCAGGGAGGAATCGATTGAATTCCACCAGGTGGACTGAGGGTGATTTTCTTAGGAAGGCAGTTACCAGCCTCTAAGTTTTACATCCACTCTGCCCAGCATGGTGAGGCACCAGGAGAGCAGAAATGGTTGCTTTGGGGGTTTGGAAAGCTGCATCCAAGGAGCCTCACAGTCCTAACAGGACTCAGGGTACCATGAGGAGCAGCAGAAAAAGCAGTCTCAGCAGATGCCAGACCACATGAGTGATGACTTATGCCCATTTGCCCCTTTCACTGCTCAAGTGAAATAAAGCTCCATATATGGGAGACTCTGAAAGGGATTGGCCCATTAGTATTATCTAAAAGAGCACTCAATTTATAAAAATAACATTTTCATTAACTTGGTGAAGTAGGGTATCAAACATAAACTTAATTAAAGAAAGTAAATTTACATTGCTTGCAGACCTAGTTTGTGTACTCACAATATTTGGATGTCTTTATTCTCTCCAGGACATTTTTTCTTTCTTTTTTTTTTTTTTTGCAAAATATTAGGTAAGGTTATATTGTGTACTATATAGGTTATTGGTTTTTTCAGGAGGGGAGGAGGGAATGCCATCTGAAGCATCCTCTACTCTTATGTTTGCATTTCTTTTAATAGATATAAGTGCTTTCTTTTGATCCAATCAGAAAGAAATTTTTAAAACCCTTTATGAGAATCACTATCTGAAAACAGAAGGCCAACAAATTGTCTATCACTTTGATAAATTCACAATAGTGTTTTTCTCGCTTCAAGGGGATAGCACACACATACAAGAGAAAGAGAGAATCTAGGCACCATCTCCTACTCAGACAGCCTTTCCTTCTGTCAGGCACAGGGTTGTGAGAACACACTAGAGACATAGGATATGGACACAACACAAAGTCTACTGTGGGGAGGTCCCCCATGGAGCAGCAAGCTTGGTTCAGGCACAGCTGGACGTTCTACAAACAGTGCTCCAGGAAAACCCCTGCCCCCAAGCTGCTCTCTGCAGTCACAGGGAAATGGGAAGAAGTGGGGAACACTAATCAACCAGAATTTCTTAGTTTCAAGAATGGCCATGAATACAAGAGGAGCATTCTGTGGGACGGTTGTATAAAGGAGTTCAAACACCAGTGCTAGTATCTGCTGGTGGTAATCCTTCCTGCTCAACCAGCTCTTTGCTAGGCTACTCAGTAGGGAATCTGCATTTGTAATCCAGCAGATAAAGAAAGAGTTTGTCTCTTCTCCATTGTAAATCTGGGGTTTAAATAGAAGGCAATGATTAGAAGAGAATTAGTCATTCATAGAATGAGATATCATTGAAAATTGATTGGCAATGATTGGTATAGTAGGGATTGGGTAAGGAAGAAAAAATGTGCCACTGGGAGGACCACAGCAGATCCATAAAAGGGCTTATCTCTGTGATAAAATTCCTGGTATTCTAGAAATGTTTGCTTACCAATATCTTCTTTTTTTGAAACGGGGCTTCCCAGGTGAGCCCTTGAGCTAGGCACCAGTATCCTGAGTGTGGTTAAAGGTGTCTGTCTGCATCTTGTGGAGCTGCCCCAGAGCAATTCAGCTTATGTCCTATTGGCCAGATTTTATTAACATGGCCACACCTAACTTACAGAACATTGGGAAATAAATACCTTTTTTGAAATGAGCCATTGATAAAAACTCTGTGAAAATCTAGGCCAAACACCTCACAACAATGTAAGTAAAAAAGGGTTTGTTATACAAATACTATACAGGGGTATGTCCCGGAACCAAAGGGCGGGTCTGACAAATAGGGACTTGTCAGCCACCAAGGCAATTGTTCTCTTCATCTTCTTAGGAGGACAAAGGCCCTCACCTATGCCTTTATCAGCAGACCAGCCCTCCTTTTACTCATCAACACACATTCACTCAGCAAATATTTCCTGATTGCTTATCATGAACAAGGATGGTTCCAGGCACTGGGGATAGAGACAGGAATTAAACAGATAAAAATGCATATCCCAAAAAACGTTCATCTGAGCCCTTCCAGTCTATATGTCCTTTGAATTCCAAGAACCCATAATTTTCAGATTTCCTATTTCTACTTCTCAATTTCAATTCTTCTACAGGACTAATGGCAGTCTTAACACTCAAAAGAAAATTGGGTTCAGGTTGGAATTGTTCAGCAGAAGGACACCACTGAGCCTCAGGTGCAGTGGAAGGGGCTTCTGGAGCCCGGCCAGGCTTTTTTGTCTGTGTCCCAGCGCCCCTCAGCTGTGCAGAGAGGGTTGTTTCTGAGGTTTTAGGTTGAGGTCTGGCGGCTGGGAGTCATCCCAGTGGGGAGTGGTATGATGGCTAGCCTTCATGCAACACATAAGAGCAAGAGAATAAAGGTATCTGCTGGGTAACTCATGTAGAAAACAAAACAGACAGTGCAAATAAAGCACCAAGCTGGAGGGAGCAGGCTGAGACAAAAACAGGCACAAGGAAACAGACAACAGGTGGAAACAAGATGAGTAAGTGAGTTTGGAAGGTATATTATTCAAGATTAAATCCAGAGGAAGGGCAAACATCAGGACTGGTTGATCCAGTGATTCAGTGAAGTCGTGAGACCCATGTCTTTCTTCATCCAGAGTTAAAGGATGCCCGCCTGTAGCAATGAACATTGCATGTTTCCCCTCGATGGTGGGGAAAATTACTTTCCATAGCTCTTTGTCAAATAAAGAACTTTCCTAGAAACCTTCAGCAAACCTCTCTTAGTGCTTACCAGAACTAGGTCACCCAAGATTACTTTCAGACTAGAGGTTCTCCACCTTAGGCAATCCCCCCACCCCCACCCCCGGGAGACGTTCGGCAATATCTGGAGACATTTTTGGTTGGCACAATGTCGGGGGCAGCTGCTACTGGCATCTGGTGGGTAGAGGTCAGGGGTGCCACTAAAGATCCTACAGTGCAGAAGACAGCCTCCACAACAAAGGAATATGCAGCCCAAACAGTCAAGAGGGTGGAAACTGGGAAACTGTTTTAGAGCAAACAGTCCCCCTCCTCTAATGTATCCTGGCTCTGTGCGGGAGAGGTGAACACCAGAAACACTGATAACGAGTGGTCAGGGAGGCAGAAGGTGGAACAATGTCCTGTTCAAAAGCCAAGGGAGGAGAATGTTCAGAAGTCAAACATGGTCAGTAGTATCCAATGCTGTAGAGAGGTCAAGTGATGTTATGACTGGAAATCATCCTTGCGTCTGCGTTTCTAACAGGCTCCCAGGTGCTGCTGAGGCTGCAAATCCACTTATCACACCCTGAGAAGCACTGATTTAGCATTTAATCGAGAAAATCACCTTTGAAGAGAGACAGCTTCACCACTGAGAAAATAAGGAAAAAGCAAAGATTGACAGGGTAGCACAAAAGTTTGTAGGTTTGGGGTCAAGAAGAATGAGGAAGAATTTACTGCCCCCTGGCCTATAGCCTCTCTGTGAAGTAGGAGTGAAATCGTCAGCTGAGGGGAAGGGAAGAAGTGATGGAATAAGAAACTACAAAATTAAGCAAAGGCTTATTACCCTTCATAACACCATAAAAATTCAATTTGTGTTGTTACTTATTAAAGGAACATTTTGCTATTAATTTGTCCAGAGCAGTTGACCAGGAAGTTATATGGTGCCGTGGAAGAATTAAGCTTTCCTTTGGCTGTTAACTAGAAACACCTGCTTTGGAAATTTCCAAGCCTGAATCTTGTTGACTGCGTGCTTTGATGTAGAAATTTAGGAATGCAATTGGTTTTAAGAGGCAGAGCGACATAGTAGAATTTATAAGGGAGTGGACACAAGAAGGAGAGGATTTGGTTTCTAATCCTCCCTCACCACAAACCACTGAAGATTTGGGCAAGTGAGTTAAGTTCTCTTACCTTTAATTTCTACATGTAAAATGGGGACAGGAGTTGTTAGGAGAATTAGATGAGATAATGTATAAGCACTTAGTACAGTGGTGACATAGTAAGTGCTTCATTTGTGAGAGTATTGGATTAAATACATTCTAAAGCTACACCCTTTCATTCATACTTCCAGGTGATCATTCACGTGAAGTGCAAAAACATACATACATTGTTTTTACTGTAATTACTAACATTTATCAAACCATTTTTTGTGTGCCAGACATTATGTTCAGTACTTCATTACACACACACACACACACACACACACACACACAGGGGTGGGGAGGGAGGGGAGACCCAAAAGACCAGAATTTATTTATTAAAAATTGCGTATTTAGCCCTGGCTGGTGTGACTCAGTGGACTCAGTGAAGGCCTGTGAACCCAAGGGTCACTGGTTCGATTCCCAGTCAGGGTACATGCCTGGGTTGCAGGTCAGGTCCCCAGTGGGGGCCTCATGAGAGGCAACCACACATTGATGTTTCTCTCCGTCTCTTCCACTCTCTAAAAATAAATAAATAAAATATTTAAAAAATTATTTTTAAAGTTTGTGTATTTATTCTTACATGTTTAAACTTCATTCATCTTCAAAGAACTGATATTCTCCACTATAAGCAATACACGTACCGAGATGTTTCTCCACCGCTCAAAACAGTTTTTGAATTCGTCAGTTTTGATGTCTTTTAGTGTTTCTGCCGTTTTTTGTTTCACCTCTTCCATACTGGCAAAACATTTCCCTTTGAGGACTTTTTCCATCTGGGGAAACAGAAAGTTATTCGGGGTGAGATCACATGCACAGAGAAGGTGGAGCATGAGGGCGATGCCATTTTTTGGTCAAAAACTGCTGAACACTCAGTGTGGGCGGGTGCACTCATAAATAACCCATCACGAAATGAGCAAATGTGCTGAAAGAGTCTGCAAAAAATTCACTGAAGCCAAACACAACCTCTCACAATGCCAGCTGGTGCACTGATACAGATGGGTTCCTAGAACATTGACCAAGTGAGGGCAGCCTGTACTACAAGGGGCCTGCCCTCCGGAAGATAATTCTAGGGTTTTTTGGGTCCCTCCTTGTTGGGAACCACCCTTCTGGGTTCAGAAGCTGTAACCCCCCATGGCTAAGGCTGAGTAAAGGCCCTTGGGACCATAAGCCACTAAGGAGACAAAGCTTATCTTCCTGGCTGGGGCGCCACCTCTGCCCCCATTCACCTCACCCTGCTTGGCCCCAGGTGGATGACTGGTTAGCCAATGATGGATAAGATTCCTCAAGAGAGGGATGACCTAAGACAGGCATGGTCATGAAGGGACTCTCAGGGAAGGACTTGGGGAGCTATAGAAAAAGGGAGTGATGGACCCTCGCCCCTCAGCTTTGACACAGCCTGATTCCTCATTCTGTCTCCAAGAAGTCTCCTAATTTCTTGGCTGCCTTACTTCCCCTGCCTGACTTAAACCTGAAACAATTCTGGAGGTGGGTGCGGCCCTGTACTGGAAAGGGCAGGTTCCCTGGGGCAATCAGGCCTAAGAAAGAACACATAAAATCCTGTGAAACCTGCTTTTCTAAGAATGCCCTCAGTTTTCTGATAAGGGTCCAAACATGAAATGAGTTTATTTCCCAAACTTTTATGTCCTTTAGCTAACTGACCTGACTCAGAATAAACCCTTGCAGTTCTCTGTATGTTATCTATTGTTTGATCATTACTGCCTGACAACGATGAATGAAGACCTTCCTTGAGGTAATGTTCCCAGAAGAACAATAAAAGCTTGTCCAGGCAAGGGTCAGGGCACTCCGTCACTCAGAGAGTGGCCGTGCTGTCCCTTTTTCTCCACAGGACTTCTTCAGTCTGTGTGAATTTGTTCGTGGCGTCCACAACACCATGGATACTGTGGATCGAAGTCCGCATAACCTCCTTGTATGAATTCGGTTGATTCTACAATCCCATCCATGAGATGGGTTCTACTACTATCTCCATTTTGTGGATGAGGAAACTGGCACCTGAAGAAACTAATTTGCTCAAGGTCACACAAAATGTAAGTGGTAGACCTTGATCCCACACAGTCTAGCTGCAAGGCTATAGTCTCAACCATCTCACAGTATATAGGGCTCTAGAATGTGAATTTACTTCAGATTATGTGCCAAATGAGTGGATCAGGTGAGGAAACTATCATTTGGCATTCATGAATTTTATGATTCCAGAATTTAGAATATAGTTTCAAGAACAGGTTCTTTCTGTTTTACTCAGATCCCAACAAGATGACTTTGTGGCGGCCTTTAGGGTGTGGTGCCAATTAACCAGAGATTAGCTTTCAGCATAATTTCATACAAACTCTCAACAGTCTCCTCTGTAGGTGGCCAAATAATTATTCTGATTTAACTGGACTGTCATGATGCTTAAATGGTATAAATAATGGTTATTGTCTCCTGAATGTGTATTTCATGCTAGATCCCTTATATACAACAGCTTCACAAGGTAAATACTAACACCTTCCTTTAACAGGTGAGAATCTGACTTCATTTGCCAGAGGTCAAGAAAGTTTTCGTATTTTCCAATTCTAGAATGAAAACAATTATTTCAAAACAAAGCAGTGTACACTGAAATTTCACACCTTTTCTGTCACTCTCCCTAAGAGGACTTTACCTTCAGTTTATGAAGTATTATTTACATCTGGTCTAGGTAATTAATAATAATCCTATTCAGTGCCTTCTCTAAGTAGCATAGTACAGAGAGGGGGAAACAAATCAATTAACAAACACATAGTAGAAAATAGTAGTCCCCAAAGAACAGGTGATAATGTCATTGAGATTAGATGTGGGAAAAGATTCGGAAGATGAAGTGAGGTGAGGACACGTCAGAACCATTAAGTTGATTTGATGGAGATAATAGGGAGTGACACCCACCCGTGTTTAAAAGACAGATTTCCCCACCTCATCTGGCAAAGGACTGATTTCCCTACAGTCATTTCAGGAGCCTGAATCTCATAGGCTTCAGTGAGTGACTCTTTCGGACATGTCTCATAGGATGGAGTATAGTGAATTCTTCCTTCCTCCTTCACTCCCTCCTCAACAAACATACCTTCCTACCCAAAACTAAGTTCCTCTGGTCACTACCCTTGTCTTTGGGAAGGACAGAATCTCCACTACTCTAATTCCTTCATCTGACTCCAAACCCACCCCGTGCCCCTGTCCCATGACTGTTGAGATGGGAAAGGAAGAAAGAGTAGCCGAGATCTTCCAGGCTCTTCAGTCCTTCGGAGGCTTCATCTATTTTCTGTGGTTACACCCAGTCTCTCTTTCACTGAGTAAGTAATGAATATACAAGTACACTGAACACCCACTACATACAAAGGCTTGGAGATTACTGAACGATACAGCCAAACACGACCACTCCAGCCTGCCAGCATGGATATCATGATTAGGAACTTACCTAAATGGAGCCCTCTCTGGGGATCACTTGAATAGGACACCAGAGTCCTGTCTAGGGGCTAGCTGAGCTCACCTATCATCCTTGGATTTTACCCAAGGTAGGGGCATCTCATCACTTAGCCTCTTTATACCCACTCTTTCCTTTTTCTCCTATATTTCCAGACCAATGACACTTTATTCTCCTTCCTGACTCACCACGCCCCCCACTCCGCCACTGCAATGTTCCCTAAAATATTTTTCTACTGTGCCTTTTGGATATTTATTTCCATTATATTCAAACTCCCCCATATTCTCTTCTCTTCTATAATCTTCCCCCCTCGCCTTCTTATCTTACCCAGAAAAACCTTACTGTTTTGGCGCTATCCTTCTGAAGTTCCTGGGCCCCGGGGATCCCATTATCCACACATTATAAAGCCTGAAGGGAATCCCGTTCTTGTTTTTGTTTTTTCTGATTTCCATTATTACCAAACCAGTAATCCTCTCAGACAGGTAAACATCCTTCTACCACCCTTCTGGTTTATGGTCACTGCTCTACGCTGATAAGAACATGCAGCACCTGAATCCCATCTACCTCTAAACTCTACATCGTGCCAGCACCTGAGAACTTCACTCTCCTCTGGGAGAGCCATTAGACCCACAGCCTCACACTTCCCTGATTTACTCAATTCCAGTGACATATATTTCCATTCCATGGTCTACACATGACCATGCTAGAAACTGCTCCGCATTGGAAGTCTTTGACTCCAGTGTACCCACCATTCCTATCTTCAACCTCTGCCATGCCCTAACTTTTATTACTACTGTCCTTGCATCAGACAGAGACCCAGAGGGTCCTTTTCTACCCACCCTCACCCCACCACCAGCTTTATTGCAGTTTGACCAAAAAAAAAAAAAAGAAGAGAGAGACCTCTAGCTTATTGATCGTTTTTCTTTTCCTAACCTATTAGCCCCATTGCTACCTTACTCTTCACTCTTTTTTTTTTAATATTTTATTTATTTATTCTTTAGAGAGGGAAAGGGAGAAAGAAAGAGAGAAACATCAATGGGTGGTTGCCTCTCACACACCCCCTACTGGGGACCTAGCCTGGAGCCCAGGCATATGCCCTAGACTGTGATTCAAACCAGCGACCCTTTGATTTACAGACCAGCACTCAACCGCTGAGCCACACCAGTCAGAGCTCCTCACTCTTTAGTTTGACCTCCATGGTTTATCATTTCAACCAACTACTTTCACAGGAGCACTCTGACCTCCCTCAAATACCTTCTAACAACCTGGATAATAAAGCATCATCTCTAGAATAAATACTGCGCTATCTTCTCTGCCCCTGTACCAAGAATAATGAGGAATGCTCTGGAGAGAAGTGCTGCTACAAATTTCTGAATCAGTAGACTCAGATAATACTCAAGAACCTTAATCCTTGTCTTTGGTCAATTCCCTTTCTCTTCCATTCTTCTCTACTACCATTCCAAACTTCCCCCAGTCATCTGAAGCCATCTTAAATCCAGAACTAATCACTCTGCAGCTCTCTGTTATTTTTTTTAAGATTTTATTTATTGAATGGGAAGAGTTTACAGGAACAAATATAAAGGACACATGACAAAAACTAGGGAGGGTGGAAATGGGAGGGAGGTGGGGAGGAAGGGGTGGGTGGGCTGGGATGGGAGTAAAGGACAGAAAACTACTTGAACAATGATTAAAATAAAATTGGAAGAAAAAAAGGTAAAAGAGATAGATTTTACTTATTTTTATAGAGAGGGGGAAAAGAAAGAGAAGAAGGGAGACAGAAACATCAATTGGTTGCCTCTCACATACCCCAAACCGGGGGGACCTGGCCCAAGACCCCAGCATGTGCCCTGACTGGGAATCAAATAAGTGAAACTTCAGTCTGTGGGTGGGCACGCAATCTGCTGAGCCACACCAGACGGGGCTTGTTATTGCTTAGTTTTTAAATCACTTTCATGGTATGTGTTTATATAGATCTTCTTTCTTGGTCGGTTTTGCTCATTTTTATTTTTTCCCAAATCTTTCACTTAGTCCTCCCAAATAATACAAATTGCTTTTAATTTATACCTGCAGGATGAAAGGACTGAATCACAGAAGAGCTGAGATATGAGGTAGGGAAAAAAGACCATATTGCTTCCCCTTTTGATCTACCCATCCATCTTCACTTATTTGAACTAACAATCCTTTTCTATTTAGGCTGCTTTGAATTAGATTTCTGTCATGACCAGAAGTATCTTAACTGATATATCTCTCTTATATATGTTGTGTTTACCTCTTTTCCATGTTTCCTAAAAGCCATAGACCCAATGTTTTCCCACATTCATATTCGAGCAAGATAAGTCCAGATCAGCAAACTACAGGCCATGGTCATACCTGGCCAGTCACCTGTTTTGTTTTTATGGACCACAAGAATGGCTTTTACTTATATAACCATCATTTAAAAATAATGGTTATATAAGTACCTGCATAACAGCCTTGATTGTGTCTCTTGGCCCACAAAGCCTAAAACGTTTCCCTTCTTGCCAACCCCTTGTTTAGATAGATGTGATAACTGACTAAAAATATTGTGCATTTATTTTCCTTGGGCCTCTCACTATGTATTTGGCTGCTGTTGGAGTCTTTCATTATGTGGGTTTAAATAATAAGTTCAGCATTTCAGCATCCGGCATGGGGTTGACAGGCAGGTAGAGTCGGCGGTCATCTTATCCAGAAGTGTGTCTTGGTGGACTTTTCCCATTGTTTATTCATATTGTTGCCATAGGTGACAGCTTTTGGTATCTGATTTTCTGTTTGGTCACAGAGAAACATCGATGGGCTGTTGATCTTGGTGTATGGTTTCCTTCCTCACTTTTAGAAGTTGAGTTGAGGGTAGCTGCCTCATGGATGGGGTCAGCTGCCCCTGAAAAATAAGGAAAAGTTCTCGCAGCATTGAGGTGAGCTACCTGCTCTAATGAGATGTGTGCACAGGAAAGACTTCTCTACAGGTTTTCCTGTTTTCATGGCCTCCTTTTCTTTCCTGAACTCTGTACAACCGCCTCAGGTACTATAGATATGTAGCTTCAAGAGAGATTCCACATAGTAATGGCCTCATTCCTCAAAAACACCACTTTTTCTAGGAGATTTTCTTTCTCTGATTAGTAGGTATTACTGGGGATCTGCCAGGATTTCCTCTACTTAGTTTTCATGATACAACATTATTCTCTTAGAAATTTTATATATACACATGTTTTAGCCTTAGACTGAGTCGCATGTGACCATTATCTAACAGGAATTCTTCTACAGCTTCTTTTTATTTTATTTATTTATTTTTAGAGGGCAAGGGAAGGAGACAGAGAGGGAGAGAAACACCGATGTGTGAGAGAAACATCGATGGGTTGCCTCTCAGGTGCCCCCAACTGGGGACCAGGCCCGCTACCCAGGCATGTGCCCTGACTGGGAATGGAACAGGCAACCTTTCAACTCACAGGCCCATGCTCAATCCACTGAGCCACTCCAGCCAGGGCCACATATTCTTCTATAACTGTGGCATATATCTATGTCTCTCCTCTATCATTTCATTACTGATATATGTTTTAATCATTGATGTTAATTGTCCTTCGATTACTTAAATTAGCCACATGGTGATAGAAAAATAGGTGTATACTTCTTTCCCCTTGCTCAAACATTGGAGAATAACAAACCCTCATTAAAGAGGAGGGGAGCTGGGGGATGAGTGAAAGGTGAAGGGATGAAGAAGTACAAATTGATAGTTAACAAAATAGCTGTGGGGATGTAAAGTACATCATAGGGAATATAGTCAATAATCTCGCTATAACTATGTAGGTGGTGCCAGGTGGGTACTGGAAATATCAGGGGGAATGGAACATTTTAAAAAGTATATGATTGTCTAACCACTATGCTGTACACCTGAAACTAATACAAAATAATATTAAATGTAAACTGAAATGGAAAAATAAAATGTAAAGTTCTTAAAAAAAACACCTTATTATGTATAAAACAACGTGCCAGGCACTACATTTTTAGACCATTCCAGTGTTCAGCAATTGTGTTATATACAGTTATTCAAAATATCAACTGAAGCTGATGGAAGAACTCAAGAGATGGAAAATTTTAGTTTTAAGTTATGGTTAATAAGCTTAGTAATTAATGATTGTAAGAAGCTATTGTTTCAGGAACTGAAGATAATACCCATCCTGACTTCAGCAGACCACAAACAATTCAACCTTTGCACTCCAGGAGGACTGCAGGCAATCAACACGGTATTGGAGCCATTGTGCTCCAGGAAGAGATGCCTGCCACCAGGACACAGCTCCACCAGTCAACAGATGAAAGGAAGCTAGGAAAACTGTCAGACAGCAGCTTTTCGATCTAATTAAACTTTTCCCTGAACCCTGAACCCCGAACCCCTTACATACTTTTTTACTGAATTCCAAACCCTTTACCTACACTTTTCTTCTCCTTATAAAAACATCAGCTTGAAAGGAAATGTAAGATGGTTTTAGGATACAGGACCCCCCATCTTCTCAGATGGCCGGCCGCCTGAGTACAGCACCCATAAGATTCAATCCCTATCTCTACTTACTGGTTCTGGTGGTGACAGGCAGCACAAATGACAACTTTTCTGGTTTCAAAGTGACTATAAAAAGTATTTTGGTAACTACATAACAGTCTGAAAAATTCCTGTTCATAAAAGATTTCAGGCCCTGACCTGTGTGGCTCAGTTGGCTGGGCACTGTCCTGCAAAGCGAAAGGTCACAGATTCCGTTCCAGTTAGGACACAAGCCTGGGCTGCAGGTTTGCTCCCTGGTCAGGGCGCATTCAAGAGGCAACTGGTCAATGTTTCTCTCTTTCTCTTTCTCCCTCCCTTCCCTTCTCTCTAAAAATAAGTAAATAAATCTTTATCTATTGAATATTAGTTTTGATGGGGGACTCAAATGTTGGAAAAATTTTTGGTTCAGGTAATAGCTAATAAACTTAGTAACCAGTACATGTAAAAAGCTGTTGTTCCAGGAACTGAAGGTATGACCCACATTGACTCCAGGAGACCCTGAGCAATTTCACCTTTGTGCTCAGGAGGACTGCAAGTGATCAAGATGGAATCTGAGTCATTGTGCTCCAGGGTGAGATACCCACAGCCCCGGAAACAGAGGAAAGAATGCTACAGCTTTTTATCTGATTAACTTTTTCTCTGAATTCCAATCCCCTTACCTACATTTTTCTTCTCCTTATGAAAAGGGTCTATTTAAAATGGAATTTGAGATGGTCTGTTAGGGTGCAAACCCGCCATCTTCTCAGGTCGCCAGCCATCTGAATAAAGTGCCCATAGGGATTCAAACCCTGTCTCTGCTGATTGGGTCTGGTAGGTAACAGGCCGCAGGAATGCCGGCTTTTTCCAGTTTCAGTTTTACTGTTAAAAAAATTTTTCATTAGCCCTGGCTGGCGTAACTCAGTGGATTGTGCGCGGGCTGCGAACCAAAGCATCGCAGGTTCGATTCCCAGTCAGGGCACATGCCTGGGTTGCAGGCCACGGCCCCCAGCAACTGCACATTGATGTTTCTCTCTCTCTCTTTTTCCCTCCTTTCCCTCTCTAAAAATAAATAAATAAAATCTTTAAAAAAATTTTTTCATTAAAGACAGAAATCTTTGTCAGACTACCATCTGGGAGCCCAAAAAGCACAGCAGTAAAGATGTGAATGGCTGAGTGTCTGAAGGAAAGGAATTATCGATTGGCTCCAATAATGCCAGGTAGAAGATCGCGAGTGAAGCAGGAAGGATTAGCAACTAATCCCCAATAGCTCATAATGCTTTTCCCATTTCCACAGGTAGCAATGATGGATATCAGAATGGATTAAAAAAAAACAAAACCCACAGCCAGAAGAATATATTAAAATTTGCTCCTGCCAGGGCACCTATACTGAGAACTTGACAGTATACCAACTTAGCAACGGTTGGTCCAGGGCGCTGCTATCAGTACGCAGTCTCCTGTGTCACACAGCTGCTAGTGGGTTGCTCTTGAAGAAATAGGTTCGGGTGACCTCTGGAACATTCCTTTCAAAGCCCTGTATACTTTTAGGATAACTGGGGCATTCCACATCAGATTAAGTTTAAATCATACTGTGATGAAGACTCACGGTCTGACTTTGCGTTTCATGGAAGCAGGGCGAACTTTAAGCACTCTGCTGCAGAGATATAGAATATGAGAGGAGAACCATGTTTCGGAATGAGCTTGCCTAGAGATCAACTTCCAGAATGGCAGAGTGAGTGGGGGCTGCAATGGACTTGCTTTCCCACAAAAGCCATGGAAATACTGGCAAAACAACTAAAATCTACCATTTAGAGCTTAGGAAATTAGCCAAAGCCACAAAACAACCTGAAAATCATCTATCCAAGATAAACTACTGAACTTTGATTAGAAAGTGGAATCTGTGATATTTTAACTTCTGGAGAAGATACTCTTCATTCCCATCCTCCCTCCTTCCCCAGCTCAGTTTTGTGGTAGCCAAAAAATCCCAGCAGTCTCACCACCAATGGAGAGGCCTGACCTCTTGTGGACCTTAGTTGAAAGCAACATCCCCAGAGCACAAGTCAATATTTTGTCCAAACTTGCAGTTTTCTGGAAAAACTCTATTCTTAGAAAACTCTGGCCATTGATTTGACCCAGAATTCAGCTCGCCAGGAAAATAAATGCCCTATTCTCCCTGCATTATCAAAACAACCACCATCTACTGACAATACTGCAGCTGCCTAAGGCTATGCTTTCAGTTGGGGTTAGCTAGAGACAAGCTGGAATTTGAGTGCCTCCTGGAGAACAAGACAGCCAGAGAAACTCTGGAAAGCTCCAGCATGTTTCAGGGAGTATAAAAGGCCATGTGAACGAGTGAGGATGTGCGCGTGCCCGGGAGAGACTTGGGAATGGAGAAGGTCCTAGTCGCTAATTTCTGGCTGACTTATTAAGGCTCTTTGCAAGCAGGAAGTGAAAGCTAAGGTTGTGTCATAAACCGCCTGAAGCTTAAAGGCGTGTCTTTTCACATGGATTCCCTTCCCAAATGGTGGAGGATATAAAGACATCAACAGTGAAGGGTACCTTCTGTTCCTAACCGACCTTAATTTTTTTTTCCTAAATGAGTAACAGGACCAAGAACCCCATTCCCAAGAAGTATGAGACCAGGGAAATTACTCCTCTGAACAGATGGGAAAGTGACATAATAGCATCATCTTGTAAGGGTACTAATGTGACCTTGGCACTGAGGCTGGGCCATAACCCCTGAACTTGAGAATAACATATACAGGGTAGAGTGAAGAGTTCAGAGGCCTTTGATTGTCTCTAGTCCAGTGATTTTCAACCTTTTTCATCTCATTACACACAAACTAATTACTAAAATACTGCAACCTACAAAAAATGTTTTTTGCCAACCTGACAAAAAATAAGTACGATTTTGATTTATTCACAACAGACGACTATTGTATTTGCTGTTGTCATTATTTTATTTGACAATCCTCAGGTAAAAGAGGTCAGTGTTCCTTTCTAAATATTTACATATTGCATGTTTTAAAAAGTCCGGTGGCACACGGGTTGAAAATAGCTGCTCTAATCTATCGTGAAAGTCTACCTTACCGCCAGCTGGGGTTATCCAGAAAAGTAGGGAGACAGGGGGAAGAAAGGGTAGGACTGAACTAGAGAACCTTGGGGATACAGCCTGAACCATGCACTCCCTTCTCTCCTCAGTTTTTATGTTTGCCATATATCATCCCTGGAATAAACACGATACCCACCACTGAGTGCTTCCGCATGTGTCTGAGGCTCACAGAATCACTGGAGCTATTGGAATGAGAATTAGGGGAAGAATTGGAGGGGGTGTCGAATAAATGTAGCTTCAGCACTGTCTGAGTTTGTCTCCACCCCAGCATGACGGTGGATGCTCCCTCTCGGATGGCCCAGGATCCCCCTCCGCCCTCTTCCCCATCTCATCAAACCCTTTCTCTTTAGCCTTGTCCAGGTATGGACTATTTTCTCTCCCCCTTATCTGTCTCTGTTCTCTCCCATACTCACGGCCCTCAGTTTGTTCCCACATGTCCCCAGCCATAGTTCCTTAGGGGGACCAGGTGCCAAGATACCAAGTCGCTCTACAGACACCTCAAATATCAATGACTATTGGGTTCACCTGAAAGCCTGAGACAAGGAACTGAGTGATGGTAGTTTATTTGGAAGATCATGGATAAACTGAGAATAAAATAGAGAAAAAAAAGATCATATAAGGGTTATTATCTAGGTTGTTGCTGTGGGCAACAGAGGTTCCAGTTAACCAGGCCTCTTGAGAAACTACACTGCAGAATAGCTCCTAAAGTGGCCCACTGAAGTACATGGGGCTGGCTCATCATCACTCCCATTCCTTCGGAGGAGTTTGCCCTTGACCACCCTTGCCCACAGGTCTAGCAGACTCCTGTAGCATTGGAGAAGGTCCTGGGGCAGAATATGCAAAATGCACTATACACTCGTACAATCACGGGCACCATCAGTGCTAGGCACACGGAGTTCATGCAGAACTACCCGCCACAGTTGCATCTAAAGGCAGAGATGGGTGGAGGGGTTATAATGCAGGAGTCCAGAGAGTCTGCCATAGGCCCTTACCCTCATTTTTAAAACTCTCTCATCAGGAACCATATTGGTGACATAGCTCACAGTAGGTGTTTACTTGGGTCATTTCCCCTAGCTGAAATTCAAATGTGATATTCCTGCTTGGCAGAGGAGAAGTTTTGCTAAATCCAGGACAGAGCAATAGGAGGAAAGGGGAAAAGGCTATAATGGGGCTCACGTGACTCAGTAAAGGTGGAGTTACAGATAACGTGAAGTTTCCAGTACTTACATAAGTTTCAGGTAATTTTTCCATCTAAACTAAGAAATTGGATTTTGGTATTACTCTTGACACCTGAGAAGATTTCAACAATCTTCTCTACAAGTGTTCTATGTCTGAGGTTAAGGCATATTTTCTTACCTTTGCTTAAAAGATTTTCAGAGCTTTTGTTGCTACTCTTATGGATGGAGAGAAACAGTCATGATTTATACATTTTGCAAATGATAAGGCACTGACTGAATTCTCACATGATATATAGGACTTTTGGTCTAATGATTTTCATGTTGAGTATGAGCACTCTATGCTGATGGAGAGTGAACATACTAATTCTAACTTCCCATCATAGCCTTGCACCTGAATCTTTATTCCATATACTTTCCCAAAATACCTTGTTACCACGATAGCTAACAACTTGTACAGCACAAAAACATGAATTGGAACAAATATTTTCCTCTTAACGACCATATAATGATTACTTTGGAGGGAAGCAGAAAAGACAAAAGAGGGAAAATGGCTTTGGAGTCATTACCAGCTATTTTAGTTGGTTTACTTGGTGAATGGATCCAAGCAGAGGGTTTGTTTGCACACCAGGTTCACTCTATTATCCCATGATTTATTGTTATAATGGAAACCATACTAGTTATGGCCACCAGGGGGCATTTTCACAATACAATTTAGAAAATTATGTTGCAAGATACACTCTTGCCTAATTGGACAATGATCCAAAGTTATAAAGTTGACAGTTTCAGAGACGGTATGTTCTTTCTGAAGAAACATACCTGTCCCCAGGCCCTCTGAGGACGCTTGTTAGAACACAAAGATACTGCATATTGTCTGGATGTAAGATAGTATCTGTTGCCAGTCCACAGTGAAACTCACGTGTCATCTGGGTTCCAGGTCTTACTACATGATAGACTTGATGATCCTGATTTTTCTGAGAATTGCAGGCAGGTTCTGTTTGGCTAGGAATACCTGAGATCTCACTTCTCTCTTGGACATTAGGCCTAATGCTTTGATCCAAAACTGAGAACTTACTTATTTGCCTTATAGAAGCCTCACCTATCCTGAATGGTAGGTGAAAGTACCAACACTGAACTTTACTTATCTCTAGCAAATCAACAAGAAAACAGACACCCTTATGCAGCCCAGATAGAAAGAGGGAGGGGGAAAAAAAAAGGACAAAAACATTGATGTGCAAGAGAAACACTGATGGGTTGCCTCTGGCATGCCCCCATCCCAGGGACCTGGACCACAACACAAGCATGCACCCTGACTGGGAACTGAACTGATGACCTTCCAGTTTGCAGGCTGGTGTTCAACCCACTGTACCAGCCAGGACACAAGTTTCATCTTCTTCTCCCTTTTGCAAAGAAATAAAAGCAATTTAGATGCTACTCTCTGGAAAGTAGAAGTTTATATTCAAGGTAAGTTTTTCTTCTCAGGCTCTGGGAAGCTTAGTGTCACAGCTTCTAACTGTGGACCTTCTCCCAATGGAGTTTTAATTCCACAAGTGGTGTACTCTGAGTATCTGGAATGGACTGATAAGACTCACAGCAAATCTAAAACAAAGAAGCCCTTTCTTGATGTCTCTTCTCTCCAGCCCCAACAATGAAATTCTGCTAGGTTTGTACCTAGCTTGTGGATTTAGATTGCTTTAAAATCTGGAAAATCATGACTGCTTAGATAATGAAATTTTGTGGGGTTTACACTGAAACATTTTCTGTGTGTCCTAGAACTCAGGAAAAGTACAAAATTAGATTGGAACATTCTGGGAGGAGCTGGAAAATCCACAGTAGGACTAGTGGAAAATGAATGGAGCTGCAGTTGTCAAATAAAGAACCCTGAAATCCCTGGCTGGTGTGGCTCAGTGGATTGAGTGCCAGCCTGTGAACCAAAGAGCGGCCAGTTCAATTTCCAGTCAGGGCACATGCCTGGGTTGCAGGCCAGGTCCCCAGTGGGGGCCACATGAGAAGCAAGCACACACTGATGTTTCTCTCCCTGTCTTTCTCCTTCCCTTCCCCTCTCTCTAAAAATAAATAAAATCTTTAAAAAATTAAAATTAAATAAATTATAAAGAACCCTGACAATAAGCTGGTACCTGAAGGAGACCTCTCTAGTGAGAGCTGTGAATAATAACTTGGAAATGAGGAAATTTAGAAATTATAATTTTTATTAAATTCCAAATGTTATGATTTTTAAAAAGAGCTGGCATAGTATTATTTGGGTGGTGTCATCCAATAACCTAGATTTGAAAATATAATTGGTCAGGAAATAAAGGGTGCGAGTTCTCACGTAGTATACAAAGTGGCTGCTGGAAAAAAAGGGAAATGTTCTGCCTTGACCCACTTCAAAAGCTTCAGAGGCTAGTATCAAAGACCTTGAGGAACAAGACTGCTTTTAGTTGCCTTTAGACCAGCGTCTGGGATGCTAGCCCAGGACATGTGGGCAGGACTTGCCTGATATTCGCTTGATCTCCTTCCCTGGAACATCCAAAGGACGTACACTGTGTCACAGGAGAAAAATGATACAAAATGTACACCACTAAACAAATTCTGAAAAACTTGCCTACAAGTCTGACAAGATATTAGAAAACATACATTAAAAACACAAAACTGAGCCCCAGCTAGTGTGGCTCAGTGGACTGAGTGCCAGCCTGAGAACCAAAGGGTTGCTGGTTTGAATCCCAGTCAGGGTACATGCCTGAGTTGGGCCATGTCCCCAGTAGGGGATGTGTGAGAGGCAACCACACATCGATATTTCTCTCCTTTTCTTTCTCCCTCCCTCTCTCCCTCTCTAAAAATAAATAAATAAATAAATAAATAAAATGTTTTTTAAAAAAATTCAGAAGAGGTCTCTCAGGAGTGAGGAGTCCTAGCCCCACACCAGGTCCACCAGCCCAGGGCTCCATTGCCAGGAAGAATATAGGTCCCCAGAACTTCTGGCTACAAAAACCAGTGGGGATTGAGACAGTGAAAAAAACTGCTGGAACTCCAAGTAGTTCCTCTCAAAGAACCTACACAGAGAATCACTCCCACTGAGTTCCAGCATCAGGGTAGCAGCTTGAAAAGCACCAGTGGCATCCTGGGAGAAAGTGAAGTGTCTGGCATAGAGGCTAACAGAGGCCATTATCCATATTCTAAACCCTCCCCTTATTACAGAACAACAAAGGGCCAAGGGGGGCCAAAGCAATATACTATTACTGAAAGGAACCCCCAGGTTCATTATCTGCCGCCTTAGAGGGAAGACATCTCTCAATGCCAGAGATTCATAAAAAGGAAAGAAATATTTATTTAATGCTATACAGACTTAAAGTAGTAACCAAATGTCTTCATCAAAGTTCCAAAGTCCCTTAAAACACCCACAAACACACACAGTCCTTCCTTCCCCCCTTTGCCTAGTCTGGGGTACCGTATCTCAGGAAAAGAAATAGAAGTCCATGGCTCAGGCAGCCCACGGTTCTTCCCAGCAATCCGTCTTGCCTGGGAGGCCTCCCTCAGTTCCCGGCTCCATCAGCTGTGTTGCCAGGATCTCTGCTAAAGCTGGGTGGTGGTTCCCCCTTCTAAAGCTGCGGGGGTCCCCACTCTGGCAAAGCCACATGGTTCTCTCTCCACTGCCCCAGCCGTGTGGTCCTCTTGGTAAAATGGCTGCGGGAGTCTCCACTCAGCCAAAACCACGTGGTTCTCCCTCCAATGGCTGCCACGTCTGGGTTTAAATCCCCGCGCCAATCTTCCTCTGCAGTCCCATTTCCGACCCCTCCCACAATTGGCTACACTTGCTAGCACTCTCATATCCTCCCAGTTTTACTGGGCTGCTACCATGAGTCTGGGCAGGCGTGGCCCCATGTCATGGAGCCAATCTTCTCCAAGCTCCCATGCAGGTGCTATAACTCGGGGGACCTGCCCCCAGTTACATCTTGGTGGGGAAGTTACTTCCATCCCTCCTGGCTCAGAGTGTGGCCACAGCTATTTAACATATCTATGTAATCAGTTAAAGGTTATAGATATGTTAAATGACCACACCAGAGATTAGCTGCAAAGCTGTTGCTATGAAAAACAGCTCTCAATGGCCCTGCTCTATGTGTCCCTTCCCCCCAGCTCGTACCTGTGGGGGTAGGGGGTGAGGACATCCTAATATTTCTTGAATAACTTGAGTTCTGGAACCCATTCCAAATCCCTATTTGGGGCCCCCCTCTTGGCTGCACCCTGTTACACCCTCACAGAGTCAGCAAGGTGGTGCCATATCTGAAACTCCATCAACTTAGCTAACACTGTTTGACCTACCTTGGAGATCCCCAGAGACGCCACCACATCCAACTTAGAGGCCCACTCAGGCTAGTTTTCCACATGAATGGCTGGTCTTGGCTCATGCTTCACAACTTCCTAAATCCTATCAAACAAGCAACAGCTGGCCTCAGTGAGCCCCAGGCCTGGCACTAGCAGCAGCCAGGCTAGATTCACAGCTTGGCTTCACCTGGGAATCCCTAAGTCCAGCACAAGTAGCAGCCATCTGAGTGCTTTACAGCTCAGGCCAAGTGGTCCTGGGCAAAACACAGGTAGGGGCTGATCTTGCCTTGCAGCACCTGGTGAACCCCAGGGCCCCTGTACCCAGTGAATAGCTACAGACCATGGTGGAGCAACACTACTCTGCCCCTACACAGCTGATCCTTCATGGAGGGTGGATGTTGGTGGTCAATGGTCATAGCCAGTCCTGGCAGCTGACTGGCCTGGGTAAATCCCTCCCATTTATCTATCAACATCAACCAAGGCTCAACTACAAGAGGAGGGTGTACTTAGGCCACACAAAAGGCACACCTCGAGTACCCAGCTTGGGTGATGGGGAGGCTGTGCCACTGGACCCTACAGGACACCAACTACATTAGGCCACACTATCAAGAGACAGAGTCAGAGCAGCTCTACCTAATACATAGAAACAAACAAAGAAAGACTGCCAAAATGAGGAGACAGAGACAAAGAAAAATGGCCCGAATGAAAGCACAGATCAAAACTCCAGAAAGAGAGCTAAACAAAATGGAGAGAAGCAATCTATCAGACTCAGAGTTCAAAACGCTGGTTATAAGGATGCTCAAGGAACTTAGTGAGGACCTCAACAGCATAAAAAAGATACAGTCAGAAATAATTAGATACACTAGTTGAAATATAGAACAATTTATAGGGAAACAACAGAAGAGTAGATAAAGCTGAGAATCAAATCAATGATTTGGAACCTAAGGAAGCAAAAAACAAACCATCAGAACAAGAAGAAAAAAGGATCCAAAAATTGAGGATTGTGTAAGCAGCCTCTCAGACAATTTCAAGCGATCCAATATCTGCAATATAGGGGTGAAAGGAGGAGAAGAGAAAGATCAAGAAATTGGAAATGTATTTGAAAAAATAATGGAAGAAAACTTCCCTAATTTGGTGAAGGAAATAGACATTCATGTCCAGGAAGCACAGAGAGTCCCAAACTAGATGGATGCAAAGAGGCTCACTCCAAGATACACATCATAATTAAAATGCCAAAGGTTAAAGATAAAGAGAGAATCTTAAAAGCAGCAAGAGAAAAAAAATAGTTACCTACAGAGGAGTTCTCATAAGACTGACAGCTGATTTCTCAAAAGAAACTTTGAAGGCTAGAAGGGATTAGCAAGAAATATTCAAAGTCACGAAAAGCGGGGACCTACAGCCAAGATTGCTCTATCCAACAAAGATACCATTTAGAATGAAAGAAATAAAGACCTTCCCAGACAAGAAAAAACTAAAGGAGTTCATCATAACCAAACCATTATTATATGAAATGTTAAAGGGACTAATGTAAGAAAAAGATCAAAACAATGAACAATAAAATGGCAAACAATACATATTTATAAACAATAGAATCTAAAAAACAAATTAAGCAAACAAGAACAGAGAGAGAATCTGGAAAGCATTTGGATGGTTGCCAGATGGGAACAGGTGTAAGGGAATGGGTGAAGAGGTGAGGGGATTAAGACACACAAACAGGTAGGTACAGAATAGCCATGAAAATGTACAGTAGAGTATAGGAAATGGAGCAGCCAAAGAACTTATACAAATGACCCATGGACATGAACAACGGTGGGGGGACTGCCGGAGGGAGTGGGAGTTGCTTGATGGAGGGGGGCAAGGGTGAAAAACAACAGGACAACTGAAATAGCATAATCAATAAAATATAATTTTAAAAAAATTTATTTTTAGAGAGGAAGGGAGGGAGAGAAACATCAATCAGCTGCCTCTTGTATATGCCCCGACTGACTGGGGACCAAGCCCTCAACCCAGTCACGGGCCCTGACCAGGAATCAAACCGGCAGCCCTTCACTTTGCAGGATGACAACCAACCAACTGAGCCATACCAGTCAGGGCAAAGGGTTAGTATTCTTAAGATATATTATTAGAAGTAAGTTATTCCCTGGTTGGGGGCAGGAAAGGATAAAAATATTAATAGGCAGCTCATAAAACATCATAAACAAATGGCTAATAACATGAAAAAAATTCAACTTCACTAGTAATTTATATTTTATTTTTAAATTATTTATTTATTTATTTTAGAGAAAGAGAAGAAAGGGGGAGAGAGAGCGAGCTGCATTCATTGGTTGATTCTTGTATGTGCCCTGACGAGGGATTAAACCCACAATCTTGTTGTATCTGGAGGACACTCCAACCAGCTGAGCCACCAACGCACGGCTTCATCAGTAATTTAAAAGTACAAATGAATGCAGCAGTGAGAAAAAGTCTTCACCTACTAGAGACGCAGCAAAATAAAATACATAGTTACACCCAATGAATTTCCAGGTTATTAGAAATTAAGCAATCACATCCTGTTGGTGAAAATGCAAATTGGTACAGTTTGTTTTACAGGTTATATGACAATGCCCATCAACCTTTACTACGTGTATTCCTTCCAAAGCATCACTATCTCTACTAGAAATGTATCTTACAGATATATTCACACAAATGCAAAAAGGCATGGTTGTTCGTAACCGCATTATAATAGGAATAAAAACCTAAGTTCAATGTAAACATCCAAACAAAATGGAAACAGTTAAAATAAAATGGTAAACATTCATCTAATGGAAGACTCTGGAGACATTAAGAATAATGAGATCGATATCGTTTTACTGCATTAATGTTCAACTTAATAAATTATCACGAAGCAATTATATCCATTAACAGCTGAGGGGCTCCCTCATACACCCTCTAGTGCTCTCCAGAGGAACCCATTTCCTGATTTTTATCACTATAGCTTGGTTTGGCTGTTTTGAACTTTAAATAAATACAATCATACTGTATATTTTCTAGTGTGTCCAGCTTCTTTGATCGTCATTGTTTGAGATATATCCACATTGACATTACTATAGTTTGTTCATTTCTGTTGTTATCTGGCATTTTTATTGAATATACCAAAGTTTACTTATCCATTCTACAATTGGGTTGTTTTTAGTTTGGGTTTACTATGACTAATGATCTATGAATATCTTTTTTATATGTTTTTAGTTCACATATGTCTACATTTTGTTGGGTATACACCTAAGAGTAAAACTACTATATTTCTATGTATATATTCTTCTGGTAGATGCTGCCAAACAGTTTTCTGAAATGATTATGCTTGGACAGGTGGGAGGGGGGTATAAGGGGACTAAATGGCAATGGAAATATAATAAATAAATACAAATACAATACAAAAAATACAATAAAATAAAAAGTAACTAAAATGTATCACTAAAAAAAAATGATTATGGCAATTTACGGTCCCACCAGCAATGAGTTTCAGCTGCTTACATAAAATGTCCAAAAGCATGCTTACTGTGCTTAACAGCAGTGCTTTCTGGGGAGTGTGATGAGGGGAGAATGGAGGGCTATAATAGTTTATACATTTAGGTACTTACTGTTTTTGAAATAATAGCATTTCTTTTTAAAAATTAGTATTTTTCTTCTTTTCTATATTCCATTGATTTTATAATTCAAAGAGTGAAGTCTTAAAGGACAGAGATCTGGTCCAAAGAAATGGAAAAGATAATTAAACTAATGAGTTAATAATAAGAGTTCAGTGAATAGGAATCAAATTTATATTGAGCTACCTGACAGCCCGGGCAGGATATATTCTGAGTAATTCAGGGTAAATATGTGTTTTCACTATGGATGTGTCAAGAGCGTGGGAAGCATAATTCATCACATGTTGCTTGATGAGTCAAGGGCCAGTTTTTTGGTGTAGTTTAAGACCAGATTTCAAGAAACAGGGGACTGGGATAGGAGGTAGGCTTGAAATAATGAAAGAGGTGGAAATAGAGGTTTGGATTAGATTGTGAAGAGTTTAAAAAGCCATATGGGAAACACGGACTTTATGATTTAGGCACTGATGAATCACCAGAGGTCTCGGGAAGTACTGTAATGTATTTACACTTTAGAAGTATATCCTGGTATCAGTAACTGTATAACAATAAGCCAATACCCTACCTTTTGAACTACTTGCCCCAAGAAATACAGCTTAATGTAACCACTGGTACCAGGTTTCAGGTCTCTACTTCCCCATCCATCCAGTGGACCAACAGACCAACAGTGAAGCAGAGATGAGCCCTTCCCAACCCCAGGAGCTTCTGTCCTCTTAGGGTTGCGACATGCCACCCTCCCATAATGTGATATGCTCATTAAACTGGAAATTCCCTGAACCCTATAGTTTAGGGATTTTTTTGGGAGGCTTTATCATGTAGCCACAATTGATGATTAATGATTAACTCAAACTCCAGTCTCTGCCTGTTTCTCAGGCAGGGGTGGGGCTGAAGGTTCCAAGCTTGTAATCACTGTTTGGTCTATCCAGGAGCACACCAAAAACCATCTCATTAGGACAAAAAATGTTCCTACCACCCAGAAAATTCCAAGGAATTTAGGAGCTCTGTGCCAAGAATCAAGGTTAAAGACCAAACATAAAAGCAAAAACATGTTCATAGCGACTTTACCACTTAGAAAACTATGAAGGTTTTAAAAGTTCTGGCCAGGGGCTGGGGACAAAGACTGAAGGATATATCACAATCGCTGAGAAGTAAATACGAGGAGGCAAGGATCACTGCAGGGCATCTTGGAGGCCTGCTACGAACATGCCATTTAAAAATTTTTTCATTTATTGATTTCAGATAGAGAAGAATAGAGAGAGACTGGCAGTTGCAAAATAGTCACGGGGATGTAAAGTACAACACAGGAAATATAGCCAATAATATTGTAATAACTATGTACGGTATTAGATGGGTATAGATTATGAGGATCACCACTTGGTAAGTTATATCAATGTCTAATAACTGGGTTGTACACCTGAAACTAATGTAATACTATATGTCAAGTATAATGTAAAAATAATTATTTAAAAAAATGAAAAAATTATTTTATAGAAGGTAAAATTTGCTATTATAACAATGAAAATGGGATGCAGTACTTCAAAAACAAGACTTTTTAATGATATATTTTATCGATTATGCTATTACAGTTGTCCCATTTTCCCCCCTTTATTCCCTTCTGTCCTGCACAGTCCCCCCTACCCACATCCCCCCCGCCCCACTTTAGTTCATGTCCATGCATCATACATGTAAGTTCTTTGGCTTCTACATTTCCTATAGTATTCTTAACCTCCCCCTGTCTATTTTCTACCTACCATTTATGCTACTTATTCTCTGTACCTTTTCCCCCTCTCTCCCCTGCTGATAACCCTCCATGTGATCTCCATTTCTGTGGTTCTGTTCCTGTTCTACTTGTTTGCTTAGTTTGCTTTTGTTTTAGGTGTGGTTGTTAATAATCGTGAGTTTGTTGTCATTTTACTGTTCATATTTTTTATCTTTTTTTTCTTAGATAAATCCCTTTAACATTTCATATAATAAGGGCTTGGCGATGATGAACTGCTTTAACTTGACCTTATCTGAGAAGCACTTTATCTGCCCTTCCATTCTAAATGAAAGCTTTGCTGGATAGAGCAATCTTGGATGTAGGTTCTTGCCTTTCATGACCTGGAATACTTCTTTCCAGCCCCTTCTTGCCTGTAAAGTCTCTTTTGAGAAATCAGCTAACAGTCTTATGGGAACTCTTTTGTAAGTAGTTGTCTCCTTTTCTCTTGCTGCTTCTAGGATTCTCTCTTTCATTTTAATCTTGGCTAATGTAATTATGATGTGCCTTGGTGTGTTCCTCCTTGGGTCCAACTTTGTTGGGACTCTCTGAGCTTCCTGGACTTCCTGGAAGTCTCTTTCCTTTGCCAGATTGGGAAAGTTCTCCTTCATTATTTGTTCAAATAAGTTTTCCATTTCTTGCTCTTCCTCTTCT
>PVIA01010659.1:0-50089 GCA_004024845.1 Tonatia bakeri
GGTGTGCCTTTCTGCATCACTTAGTAAAATTACTGGGCAGTGGGCAGGAAAGAGAATACCATGAAAACACTTTGGAACCTAATTGTGCCATTTCCTATTTAGAGTGCCTATGTGTTAAATGATCTTCGGCAACAAACAGAATAATTTAAAATGTTTTCTCCCCCCTCCCTTTTTGTATTTGTTTTTGAATAACAGAATAAAGGCAGAGATAAAAGGAATGGGAAAACCTTCTCGAAGTGCAGGAACGATCTTTGGTTAGTCCACAAAGGTCTAATGAGTGCCTTCAGCTCATTTACAGAACAGGACAGTGCCCTGTGTTTCATCCAACAATGTCAAAGCCCCTGATACTCACCATACCTGAAAATGCCCCACAGAAACAACTGGGGGCCAGAGAGAAGAGGGACAGACTAGAAATCAACTGTGCAGATGACTCATCACTTCCCGTGAAACCCTATTCACTGATCAACCTCCTCATTTGAGATGACAAACTTCCCCCAAGTTACAGAGCTGGCTAGGCTCAGAGCCATGCCTCTTGGGTTCCCTGTTCACGTGCTTTCCTGATGCCTGCTAAGGAAGCTGCCGGGTGCAGTGAGCTGTCATCTGAGCATTCATGTCCCCCTGGAACTTCATAATGCGATCTTGTTTGGAAATAGGGTCTTTGTAGATGCAGTTACCGCACTGGACCCTAAAGCCTTGTAAGAAAGTGTCCTTACAAGAAAAAGAAAAGAACAGACACAGAGAAGGCAGTGTGGAAATGAAAGCAGGCACTGGAGGTCAGGGAAGGCCAAGGAGGGGGGATGGCCACTGCCAGCAGCCAGGAGAGAGGCAGGGAGGTCCCTCCCTCAGAGTCTCTAGATGGGACAAACTCTGCTGACACCCTGATTTCGGATTCCGGCCCCTGGAACTGACAGAAAATACACTCCAGTTGTTCCAACCAACCCAGTGTATGAAAACTTGTTATTAACGTCAGCCCTAGGAAACTATACACTGGGTGAACAGTGTGAGTCTAAAGAGTGGAATGGTCTGAAGAGATACTGTGACCCAACTGCCATACCTTGATGGACTTGACTTCACTGCAGGTGCACACCTGGCAAGTAGCCTGAACTGAGCAGTTATTTCTGGAAGTAGGTAGCCTGTCAGACGAGTGAGGCAACTTCTTCTCTAGAAAGTCTGGTCAAACACTGAAAAATTCTAACTTTATTCTTTTCCCTTCTGTAATCCTAGTTGGACTGCTAGCTGTTTTCGTGTGTGTGTGTGTGTGTGTGTGTGTGTGTGTGTGTGATGGTGAACAGTTTTCATAATAACCTCCCATTTTAAAGTTTTCTGGAAGTTTTTTAGATTGGCTACTTTTTGACAACAAACATGCTAAGAGATTGCTGCACTCATCTTCATCTCCAGCATCAGTGCAGTGTTGATTTTTTTAAAAGATTGTAACACTATGTCCAGTTAAATATTTCTGTAATACAACACAAAGATTATTGATATTGGCACGAGTCAACAATTCCACGAAAAGATATGTAATAAAGCAAGTATAGCAAGGCATTCTAGTCAAGAATGCAGAGTGGGTAAATGTTGTGCTTGCCTCCTCCCACAACCACATCGAAGTTACAAATAAATTATAAAGCCACCATCACTGAGAAGCACCAGAAGACTTGCTGGACAGAAGCCCTGTAACTAAAGATATCAGGGAGAAGCCATGACTGGTGGGAGGGGTGATAACTCAGAATGGGCAGGGCCCACACCGCAGGTGGCAGTTAAGAATAAGGAGGAAATTTGTTACGTCAGCCCTAGGAAACTAAACACTGCTGGAAACTGTATCTCAGCTGCAGAGGTTCCCCTTGAGCAGCAAGGGGTCCCAGCCTGGAGCACCAGCACCTGGAGAAGGGGGTCCTCTCAACAGCTGGCTGTGAAAATGAACAGGGACTCAGGCTGGGTGAGAGGATGGGCTGCTGTAAACCCAAGCATCCTCTTAAAGGGCCTGACAAACACTTGCCCTAAGCTCCAGTACAGGGACACACAGGAAGGAAGTAAAATGACTAGCTGCTGGGAAAGGGCTGGAGGAGAAGGGGTTGGGCCAGTTTACTCTGGGGACAAAGTGCTGGCTAGCTTTGGTTCCTTTGTTGAACCCTCCTGCAACTGCAACTCAGTGGTCCTGACTTGGGCGGGCCCACATCTGAGCTCTCCTTTCACCTGGCTAACACTGTTCACCCTGCCCTGGTGATCCCTCGAGACCCCACCCAACTGCCACAGGCAGAACATCTTCCAGCCAGTTCCTCCACACAAGGAGCCTGCCTTGGACTTTTCTAAAATCTCCCAAAGGTCCACAAACCCCAAATAAGCAGTAGCTGGACTTGGTGTGCCAGGTACCTCTTGCTAAGCTGCCCTAGGCTCAGCAAAACCAGAGACCAGTCTCAACTTGCACTGTAACTCCCAACAATTAGCCCCAAGCCTGGCACAAGAAATGACTAGTCTTGGCTTGGAAAGTAGCCTCAATTAAGTGGCCATAAACTCAACACAAATGGTGGCTGGTCTCCATCAAAGGACACCAAACCTGACTCTAGTGGCAGCTGGACTTGCTTTGCAGAATAGCCTCTCCCAAGTGCCTCCAAGCCCAGTACAAGTAGCAGATAACTGTGTATCTCCTACCAGACAGGCCCAAGCCAGGCCCAAGCAGTAGCTGACCTTGACCTTCACTGGAGCCCCTCCCATGAGGGCAGACAGACTAGGCTGACCTTAGAGCCAGCCCTACTAAAGCCACTCCCACACAACAGGTCTTGCGCTTGGTCACAGTCAGCCCTCACAGCCAGTGGGCCTGCGGGTCAATCCCTCCAAACAATGTGCCAGCAGCACGCAAAGCTCAACCACCACAGAAGGGCATACACAACCCACGCAAGGTGTTCCCCTTGGACACCTGCACAGGTGACCAGGGAGACTGTGCCACTGGGCCCACAGGCACCTACTGCAAAAGGCCGTCCTTTCAAGAACGGGAGATGCAGCGGGTCTATGTAACACATAGAAACAAACACAGGGAGGCTGCCAAATGAGGAGACAAACACGTCACAAATGAAAACCATGACAAAATTCTAAAAAAGAACTAAGCAGAATGGGAGGCAAGCAATCTATTAGATACATAGTTCAAAACACAGTTTTAACAAACTGCCTGCAATAAAAATAGTCGCGGGGATGTAAGTACATCCCAGGGAACACGGTAACGCTGTAACTGTGCATGGCGTCAGGCGGGTACTAGACTCCTCGGAGTGGCCACTTCACAAGGTACATCACTGTCGAGTTGCTGTGTCGCACACATGAAACTAATATTGTATGTCAACTAGTTGAAAAGTTAAAAAAATTACTAAAAAGTAGTCACAGGAATGTGAAAGACAGCATAGGGAATATATCAATAATATTGTAATAACTACGTGTGGTGTCAGATGGGTATTAGATTTATCGGGAAGACCACTTCAAAAGTTACATAAATGTCTCCTCACCATGTACTCACCATGTCATATATGTCAACTGTAATTTAAAATTAAAAATTATTTTTTTAAAAAACTAGTAAAATATTGATGATGGAATCTAGGTGGTAAGTGTAAAATTCTTTCAGATTGTATGTTTGAAAATTTCACAATAAAATACTGGGAAAACAGTAACTGGTAATATTAATCATAAAGTGATGGAATTCTAACAGCATCCCTACTGAATCAGAAACAAGGATACAAGGCTCCCATTATCCCCAACGCAACTTTTTCTCTTGCTGCATTAACATTTTTTGGAAAGTACTGGTCAATATAATAAGACATGAAACAAAACTAAGAAACAATTAAGGAGGAGGGCCACAGAACTATCATTTGCATATTATACTATATCAAGAACACCAAGGGATAAACTGAAAAGAACTCAGAAATAATAAGTGACTGGGTACTATATACACAAACGAAAGTAGCAAAACTTTCTCACATATGAGTAATAACCAATTCAACAACAGAAAAAAGGTACATAGTTATGACAGTGAGAAA
This sequence comes from Tonatia bakeri, assembly GCA_004024845.1. Lineage (NCBI taxonomy): Eukaryota > Metazoa > Chordata > Mammalia > Chiroptera > Phyllostomidae > Tonatia > Tonatia bakeri. The sequence continues at coordinate 4,017 of PVIA01010659.1, forward strand.
AATGAGAACTAAAAATACCTAGTAAGAAATAAATATAAACCACATAAAAAAAAACTAAACAAATTTTTACTCATTTTGATGACATGTATAAAAAAATAAGACGTGGAGAGGCATCTAACACATTCTGAGGTAAGAATGAATAATATGACAATGTCATTCTTCCTGGATGAATTCTTAGGGTTAATGTACTTCAACAAAATTGAAACACATTTTTTTCTTTCTTCTTCTAGTGGGAGTAGTATGAGTCAACAATATAATTTTCAAGTTCAACTGGAAAACCAGATAAAAATAGATAAAACATTTTGAGAATAAATGGTAATAAATGGGTCCCTTGTCAAATATTACAAAATCATGAAGTTATAATAATCAGAACTGTAGTTTAAGAATTAATGATAAGATCAACAGAACCAACTTTACATGCAAGGAAGAATCTTAAATCTAAGGAGGAAGGGAAAATTGGTTATCTGGAAAATAAGATCAATTAGATTCTAACCCATAAACCCAATATATGAGAGTTAAAGGTAAAAGTGAAATCACTGAAAGAAAAGCAAACTAGAAGAAAATGCCTGAATGAGGAAGCACAAATGATGGAGGCAGTCACAAAAATAGAGCACTGGATTTATCTACGTTTAAATGAAAATGAAATAAATTGCAAATAAATGCAAATGTATACCAGAAATAGTTAATGATCTCATTTTATAAGGAGTTAATATACACGTTGATAAGAACACACAAATATACAATGGAGAAATGGGTGAGGGGAAAGAATACCAGACAGTAAAGTATGAATGGTTAATAAATGTGTACAGATGTTTAGCCTCACCAGAGTCATACGTGGACAAAAATAAAACACTCCTTTCCACCTACAAAGCTGACTTTCCCTAACAAAAAGACGACTCCTGTAGGCAAGGCAGGCGGGCTCTGGGGGGAGCCACTGTGTGTGCCCAAGGCCACTGTCAGTGACGTGGTAAAGCCAGCTTTCTGGAGGGAGGTGGCAGTAATGTGACCAAATGTGTCATTATTCCGAAGAACAAAGGCAAGTACCAGGGTGTTCATGTCAGTACTATTTAATAAAGCAAAACTGGGACGAATTTAAATGTCTAATGAATAATGGTTAAATAAATTATGGTATAGTCATTTGAAGAAAGAGGGAGCCAATAAAATGGGACAATATCAGTGAAAAATGCAGGTCAGAAAACCATATATGAGTTATTTATTACCCAAAATAAAACTACACTGGGTTATGTGAGATCACAGAAACCTACCTCTAATTAATTTTACAAGTGCTTTTCAAAACACATTTCTCTCTTTCGCCATCCCTGTGTCTGTCTACAAACTAGAAGCAGGTGTGACGGAGTTCGGGTCTGAAGTAAAACACAGTTGTCAACCTCCATGTCCGACTGCCAGGCACTGGGTGCTAAGTTACAGGTATTCTTAAAATGGATTTAATCATTAAAGTTATGTTTTCAAAGAGTGTATAAATAATATTAAATATAAAGCCCCATAGCTGGTATAATCTTTAGTTTAAAAAGATATATAGATATATACAGAGCAGAAAAATAACTGAAAACAAATATACCAAAACATTAATGATTATCTCTAAAGGGTAGTATAAAGGAGTATTTGAATTTTCTCCTTTATATTTTTTTGCACTTTGTCATATTTTATATTAGTATCTGCTAATTTTGTAATTAAAAAGGCATTATTTGAAAATGATGTCTGCTGTCTCAAACCATGAGCAAAATGGAATCGCATAAGTTTATTTTTAAAAATAAATTTTCTTTTTATCTTAATGCCTTCTGGCAACAAACTTATGTTTTAAAAGCTTGTTTTGCGAACACACAATAGTACAATGAAGAAAAGATGTTCTACGCTAATGTTTTGTTTTTAATAAATAAGCATTTATTTTTAACTCTACAGACGGAATGACGGCTCTCTCCAAACCAGCCTTTGGAAGGTTCGAGTGAGGCTCTAAGTTGTCAGGCTTCGCAGCTTCTTAAGTGTTTCAGAACAGAAAAGAGAAGACTTTTAAGTGGAAAAATTAGTGCTGGCCTATGAACAGATAAAAGGATTCAGATATGAAAAGCTGAATTTTGGAACCCGAATTCATAAATGCAACAGGATCCCGTAACACAGCTCACTGCACGTGGATTTCGATAGACCAGAGCAGATACTGAGAAAATCAGAGAACTTAAGAGACAAGCACAAAGGTCAAAAAATCTCCTGTGACAGCTTGGGAACAACTCTTCATTTCATCATGGCAGAAACCCCTCTGTCCAGTACACAGATATTACTGAAGTGGACCAGTGAGTTACAGAGCCACAAAAGAATGATGCCACCTAGGAGGCAAGGAGTAAGACCCACAAAAAATCCTGTATGCCCTATTCCCACAGATGTTCACTATGGAGTCACAAAGTCCACAGGACTTGGGCTCTCTGCCGAGAATGTACCGTGCATCTCAGAGTGATCATGTGACGGATGTACAATGAGGGCAGCAGCAGAAAGAGCCATCATCTCTAGTGTTGTCTCCTTGGTAACTCTGCTGAAGAAAGATAAGACTTCCTTCTATATATTTAGGGCCTAATTCCTCAACCTTTTCAACTCCTGGTAATGCTGTAAAAACTTCACCGTGGACCACAGTGCCAAGAACAACTGACCACCACCTGGGAGCTGGGCCTGCGAACAGCCCATGCTTCCCGCTGAGGCTGGCAAGGTGCTGAGCCTAACAAATGAAACCAGAAAGCTGACACACTTGCTGCCCCAAAATACCTCACCCTAATAGTGTTAGAGGAAGAGGTTCGTACCCTGTCTAGATGAGCACCTTCCCGTACATGCGTAGCTGGGACAAGAAGGTGAGACTGGAGCCCAGGAACACCTGAATGGCGGTGTATGCCATGATGGCACCCACAGACAGACAGATGGAGCCACCAAGGGACCGAGCTAGGATGTTGCCAGATGAGTGAGCACTAAGTCGGCTCCTCTCAGATGTCGCTATCAAAGCAGCAGCCTCCGTAACAGCAGCGTGAACATGCAGGGGTCTCCTTCCTCCCCCTGGGTTTAGGAATACAGCCTGAAGCTCATTAGTAGCTTATCTTGAAATGTCCCTGGGGTGTCTTACTTTGTCTCAAAAAATAAGGTATGTTTTCTATTCTACTCAATTTTATATGCATTGTTTTAATGTAAAAATGTTTTGCATTGTCCATCTTTCTCCTCCCTAAAAATTCAAGTAGAGATGATCTAGGGAAATGTTTAAAACCTTTAAACTGGAAGGGAAGATTACTAAGTCAGCCTCTTTATTTTGCAGATGAGGACATGAACTTCACAGACGAAGAGCCGGAGAGGACACTTGACTTGCTTGAGGTCATACTTCCTAGAACTCAGGTTTCCTGTCTCACAGGCCTCACGGGAGCAACTGTTACTCAGCTAGGACATGACACTGTCTCAGACTTCCTGTAACACGCGCATCTTATAGCGATGAATCATTCCAACCAAACTCCGGTAGACTTCACAATAGCTTCTGGAAGCAAAGACGTGGCAGTACCAGTAAGAAACCCACGGCAGCCCCAGAACCACAGCTGCATCTCGCCCAGGGGCTTTATCCTCCTGGGGAAAGAACTGCTCTGGAGATAGCCATACACTGACCAACCTTTTCCCTGGGCAAAGGAGAACTAAATAAAACCTGGGGCTTCTCCCTAAAACCCATCAATACGGTTGAAGTCTATGTATATAGTACAGTCAGCCTACTGCAGAAAAGTCGGTAGTACTCCTCAGACACTTGCACACACACACAAAAAAAAGCCTTCCAAATTCTTATCAGGTTGGTAAGATGCCTTTCCTCACACGTTTAAAAAACAAAAATCCAAACATGAGAAAACCGTAGATACTATGTCTGAAATGTGCCCTAACATAAAATGTTCATTGCAACTGTTTAAATATTTTACTTACTTGCAGCATGCTGCCACTCGACCCTACTTGACCAACAGGTTACGGGGCAACAGTGAACTCAGGAGCTAAGTTTTTAATCACACTCCAGAACGACACAGGCTTATCATCACTTGTCCAATAACATACAGCCCTAAATGAAGCCCCATCACAGCAGAGGTCTGGTGTGAGTTTTATTACTACATGACGATTGTAGAGTAAATTTCCCTTGAAATATGTATTACATTCAGTCATTAGTCTTTCTCTGAAAACCATGAAAAGAAGAACATAGACAATTTTCTGGAGTTGCCAGGCAAAAATCAATCAATCAATCAATCAATCAATCTTACAAATTCTAAGCACCTTAAAGAAGAACAACTGAGAAAAGTATTTCCTTTGAAACCTGTCTATTGACTGCATACTACTGAATTCTTTAAATGTTTGCTCAAACCTCCACTTCGTTTTAATAGGGAAGAAGAAGAACATGCACAAGAGGGCCGCGTTCGGTTCTGCTGGTCCAGGGACTTGCCGTTTCCTACTGAAACCACCAAGGCGAGTGGTAATTACACGACGGTGCCAGTGGAAGGAGCACACTGCTGAGGCACTGCAGCTAGCGGTGCGCCCCTTGCTGCCTCTCTTCACCTGTGGCGGGGCGGCGAGGTGGGGGCAGCTGTATCTTCCTGTCTCTGTTTTGTCAGCCTTTGCTGGTAGAAAGTAGGTTTGCAAGAGATTTGTAAGGTGATCTGGATTTGTTAAGTTTCTTATATTTAGTGTCCAAGTTGTCCCGAGGCAGGGAGACTAGTTTTAAACATAAAGTGCTGTATTATAAACTGGCCACTTACCAATCTGACACTACTGACCAAAAATTTACTATAATGCTTGAAGACCAACAGAACAGGTTTGATAAAATCAGTCCATTGTCTCCCATATGGTTTTTCTTATGATCAATACTGTATTTCTGAAAAATGACTAGCTCTTGCTAAAAGGATATATAGTCTGTATCTAAAATGAGAACACGCCCTCCCAGGGGAATGTCTCAATGAACAGCAAACCGACCACTGACAAAGGCACAGGTGCACTGGTTGGGGAGTATCCTGGCAGCTCCCTGAAAAGAGGAAACACAGCACCCTGCTTAGAGGAGTACTCACTACTTCCTCTTAAACCTAGGTTTTTCACTTCATGTGTCTTGGGTTTGATGGTGTTTTTAGTGGGAGTCAATCACACTACCCAGGATATGGATAAATGACTCTTTAATTGCTTTTTTAAAAGGTAGATTAATTCTGGTAGCAGTCCACAAAAAAACATGAAACTAACATAATATTGTCAAAGCTGAAAGGTATTCTTACTACTAGTATACAAAGTAAATAAATTTCTTCACAGTGATACTACAGAGCAAATCTTGGGTACAGTCATGATCCAAGGACATTTTTTTTTTTTAAGTTGATTTTTTTTTTAAGATTTTATTCATTTTTAGAGAGGGAAGGGAGGGAGAGAGAGAGAGAGAGAAACATCATTGTGCGGTTGCTGGGGTACATGGCCTGCAACCTAGGCATGTGCCCTGACTGGGAATCGAACCTGCGATGCCTGGTTCGCAGCCCGCGCTCAATCCACTGAGCTATGCCAGCCAGGGCCCAAGGACATTTTTAAAAAAGATTTTATTGATTTATTTTTAGGGCGGGGGGAAGGAGGGAGAAAAAAAGGGAGGGAAACATCAGTGTGTCATTGCCTCTCACGTGGCCCCCACTGGGGACCTGGTCCACAACCCAGGCGTGTGCCCTGACTGGGAATTGAACCAGCAACCCTTTGGTTCGCAGTCCACACTCAATCCACTGAGCTATACCAGCCAGGGCCAAGGACAGTATTTTGATTACAAGCTATGGTTTCTATTTCTTCAAAGGTGATAATTACAGGATTGTCTTAAAACAGAACTATAGTTTAGTCTGGTCTTTTAGCAGATGACATGTCAAAGTTGAAACCAATAAAATAGGATATTTGGATGAAGCACTATTACAATTGGGATTTCTATGGTACACAGGTTTTGAAACAACAAAGACCATGTTTAGATTCTTTTTGTCACTGAAATTGCATAGTCCATTCAGGCTTCCTCAACCAAAAGGCAATTGTATCAGAAATAGGATATTTACCAACGAGTTCATATTCTACTAACTCAAGATCTCCCACCATCAAACACATATCCAAACCTTGATACATGCTGTGAGTGTTTAGTCTGTCAATAGTGGTCTTCTCATACAAGGGCCAGGACCAGCTGTCTTGTTAATTACTGCATCCCTTCGTGTCTACCACAATGAGCGGGTACCGAGTAGAAGCTCAGGAAGTACTTGTTGAGTTTCAAAAGAAAAGCTCACTCGTTTTCTGTGAAGAAGTCTCTAGTTAAGTCTTTAAGTTGGTCTCCGTTAGTGTTAATGTTATATAATGTGGTACTTATAATTCTTCTGTGCCCTGGGCAGTGTGGCTCAGCCGGTTGAAGTGTTGTCCAGTAACCGGAGATTGCAGGTTCGGTTCCCGGTCAGGGCACACACCTAGGTTTGTGGATTCAATCCCCAACCCAGGCACGTGCACCAGGGTCCTGGTACGTATGGTCCCTGATCCATGCGTGTACGGGAGGCAACTGATAGATGCCTCTCTCTTTCCCTTCCCCTCTCTCTAAAAAACAATGAAAAATCCTCAGATGAGGACAAAAAATAATAATTCTGTTTCTGGGGTAAATCATATCTTCATTGGTGACTCATTACATGCAGCACCAATATTTACCAAAATACACTTCATCTCTTTGTAAACTCTGGAACAGTATGAGGAACATGGAGTCTTTAGTTCTGCTTAATTGGCTCAAGAACTACAGAAATGAGACGCCTTTTGTTTGTACCAAATGAAACTGCTGGCAGATCCTCTCTAAGAGGATGGGAAGAATTTTTAATCTGCCTCAAAAACATTGTGATAATTTCTCTTTCGGCTATTTCTGTTTGACCAAAAAGGAACCAGGAAGTATAATTTGCCAATTTAAAAATGCATTTAAGGACAGTTCATCTTCTTACTGGCTATGAGAAATGGATTGGGATAACTTTACCTGTCAATAAGTGGGAAAGTTTTGTTGTTTTTTTCCTCAAATAGTCTAATGGATTGAAATGAGGTCATATCCAGGCTCCTGCTGTCTTATATAAATGTTAAGAACTTCCTTCTATTTGCAGAGATACAGGAGGAGGAGTTCCTTGGGTAGAATTATGTTCTACCCGAGTCATTCCATAAGGAGTATGAAAGAGGATAAACTCTTTTTAAAATTCAACTTCCAGCATCCTTTAATTCCAAATTTTATAGAATATATTCTTGCAGCATTTTCTATCCTACCACAGCGATGACATCAGAAGAGAGGGGAAAGGAAGACCAGCCTGCCAGGGTTGCAGTGACAGCAAGACAACCTAAGGGAAGGTGGAGTGCATCCATTCTAGGACATCACCTGTCACAGACCAGGACACACACTTGAGTTTACAGGGTTCAATGCTACTTCCCTAAAGTGGTCTTCAGTAGGGGGCGGGTATACGGTGATCAGGCAAAGGGAAAACAACACTGAGGCATCTGAAAGTCATTTTTCTGCTGTTTTTGAGTCATTTTTACTGGATCACTTTAAATCATCAAATTATTTATCATTGAATTGAAGGCCTTACAACTTCAACAAAATAAGAAAGTACTGCATTACTTTACCCCCACCCAAGTCTAGTATGTCTGGTAGGGAAGATGGGGTACAGCATTTGCTGATTTTGGTAAAGCTGTAGCATCTTCTTAAACAACTTACTCAAGTTTAAGCAACGCTCGCTGATGTCCTGCTGACGTCAGACTTCAGGCACAGCACCGCGCAGGCCAGTGGGCCGCCTGAGTGCGACCTACCCTCAGCCTGCAGGGCACGCAGACTGCGCCACTGAAGTGCCAGGCACGTTTACTTACCAGACAGTAAATACTCCACTCTGGTAGAGACACGACTCAACTTCTCTTTCCAACAACACACTGCTGTACCAGAAGTCAGCAGGAAACTGGACTTTGTAACAACTCACCTTCACAATACAAGGCAGAAGGGGGAACATATGTCAAAAGACTTTTTAAAATTGAGAACGGTTGAAATTTCAACATATTTCCCTGAACACACAGAAAAGGGAATATTATTTAAGCTCTTATCTTTAAAAATAAAGGCTGAGAAGATTTTTTTAAATAGTTTCAATTTTTTAATTCCCAGGATTTCACCAAATCCATTTCCAAAATAATCTGAGTCCCTGTCATAAAAGAAGAGGAGAAAAGTGGCACAGACAACGTAGAAAACGGACTAAATTTTTTGCCCAATTATCAGACAACCATACTTTGGCACGGATGGAACGACAAATGCTGTGAAGAAGACACCTGTCGCACTGGTGGCAACACGAAGGTTCTCCGCAGTCTGGATGTAACCTCCTTCCCCAGCCTCATTTCCTGCCTGACTGACCACACACTCCAGTCACCTAACTTTTCACGCTTCTGGTGCCTCCGCAAGTACCTGCTTCCGCTGCCAAGAATGCTTTTCTTTCTCTTCCCAGCTCATCAAAACCATCCCTGCTCTACAGCACCCAGCTCGAGCGTCCCCTCACAGTGCTGCCTGTCCTCATCCCACTCTCCCTGGTTCTTACTGCGCCGGGCACCTAGGAGTTTTTAACCTGACTCTTGACAGACTGAGACCTGCCGGAATAAAACCTGATCTTTATTATATGCTTCAGCGCTGGTGATAAGTGGCTCTCCTCTGAGAAAAAAAAAAGTGCTAAGGAGACTTTTACTGGCTGAGGCTTAGGAATACAGAAAATAACTCATCAGAAAATCCCATCTGAAGAAATCCAGCATTCTTTTTGAAAGTTCTTATTTAACGGTTTTGTACTGACTATATAGTAGGAGGGGGAATACTGTTACTAAACACCCACTATGCATATCATGTACCATGCTTGGTACTCTGCGTGCATTGTCGTTTAGTATTAAATCACGGCATTCCTCTTATAGCAAGTAATTTGCCTAAAGTTATGTACATTGTGAAATAGTTGAGACTGAAACCCCACACTTTGTAAGTCAAAAATCTATGTTCTTTACAACTATGTTATCAGAAAGAAACAAAAAAGACAAAAAGTAACATAAAATGTACAACTATTCAACATTTAGGGCAAATTATTTATTTAAAATTTTTATTATCTTTCCCAATCTTTATCTTTGCATGTTTATGACTTTTTATATTACTGTAATGATGCAGTTTTTCTTATATTGCTTAATACTATTTCATTTACATTTTTCCTCAAATCTACACATGCCACATCTGTCATTTTACCATGACATTCCACTTAATAGACTCATCATCAATGACTTAGCCTCTTGCTAAAATGCTATCATGGTCAAATGTAAAGAAACTGGAAAAAAAATTCACTGAATTTTCTATCCAAACAAAATCGCTACCCTGGTCAGACATATAGTTTCTTTGATCCTAGATGTGAAAAAGACATTTTTTCCCCCAGAAAGTCTACTCAATTCAGCAGCAATGTAACAAAGAAGAAAATGAGATATAAGTTTCTTTGCAATTGTACAGTACTGAAGAAAATTTTACTCTTAGAAATAAAATGAAAAATAAGCAAATTTCTTCTAAGCAGTGAGAATGTTTTTAGTTTTTTTCATTTTATAAGGAAGAAGGAAGTAATTCTTACTACTTAGACTGTTAAAAAGTAGATGAACAATGATTTCTTTGCATTTTTGGGAATTTCAGTACCTCAAGGTATGTCATTACTATACTATGTATACCAACGGAGAAATCGAGGGATCAGAACACAAGCTGATCGTCAAACAAGGTACTGAGATTGTGTGGACACACATACAGCCCTAGAGAACTGGTCTTCTGGCAGAACTCAGTTATCATGGAGCTGGTTTTGTTCTTTGAACTTAGTCTGTTCATGTTGTTATGCTAAGCACCAATTACTTTCCAAAGATTTAATTTTAGGGTAGGAAGTATTTTCCTATCAAAAGTGTAATAGGGAACCGAAGGCTCCACAAAAGAACTATGATTCTTTAGAATCAGAGCACAACACAATTTTGAGAACTTGAAGGACCTTTGGAAATTATGTAACATTTACTAAGTCTTACAAACATTTAGATTATCCAATTTGCTTTTTAAATAAAATGGGAGCATAATACTTTATTCATAAGTATATAAGATGTTAAAAATACGGTCCAGTTTACATTTCAATCAAAGAAGAAGAACAGGGTTGGTAGAAGAGGAGGCTGTGCTTAAAAGAAAAGTGTGAGAGGGAAGAAGAAAGAAATGAATTATTAGTTTTTCTGGCAAATAAAAGAACAGAAAGTGAGGAAGAGAAAGAAACAGAAAAATATCCAGGAAGGAAAAAGATTAAGAGGGTTTGGAAGGAATAAGAGAGGAATACAGAAACATAAGCAAGAAACAATCAATTAACTGTAATAAAGTAGTCTTTCTTATTCATCTTTGAATCCCATTTCTCAGCATATAGCTTAGCACAAAGCCAACGGTCAATAAATGTTTACCAATACAAATTAAAGATGATAAAGAGAAAGGGCTGAGAAATTCAGTGAACACAGTTTTTAAAAAATCGTATTCTGTGGGTCACATGGCTATGGATTCAAGATGGGCAACTTAATCTTACTTTCTCCTGTGAGTTTAGCCAAGTTAATTAACTTCCTGGGTACAGGTTCTTGGTCTAAAAAACAAACTGTTTGAACCAGATGATCTTTAAGGTCCCTCTCATTCTCTGCAGAAATGGTGACCAAAATACAGGTAAATGAAATCAAAGGGAGATTCTTAGCTTAAATGCTGCTTAAACTTGAATCAGTTGTCAGCAGATGCAATTTACATACTTTTGTACAAGGAAGGCAAATCAGTCCTTTTATCATTCACATGACATGAGCTGTCATTCAAAGAAACATCTGGGTAGGTCTCAATCTCCCAGAAGAATAATGTCAGGAAAGCATCTCTCATTTTTTTTCTGGCTAGGTGGAATCTTCCTAAAATGAGCAGGGTCTCTTACTTCATGGAGCTCTGTTTATCCAAGTAATACTGGGACACGACACAAAACAATACACAAATGTACTGCTAAGGAAGAAAAAGGTGATTATTCTTCCATTTTACAAAGTACCAGGACTTTCTTCAAGAGACTTTTTTTAAAAGGGGAGGAACAAGCACTTATTTCTCCATTTTTATGGTAATGAAGAAAGTAAATATTATTTTATCAAACTAATAACGCAAAACAAGAGGAAACATTAAAAGAAAATGTGGCCTTGTGAAATGGTACCTGAAGTGGAGAAGACTTCTTGTGTGAAAATTTTAAAAACTGCATGGTGGTAATTAAAGGTAAAAAGAATGATGGGAAGCAGCACCATGAAAACAGGGCACGTTCATAATTATTTGGAGATTACTATAAAAGAAGACACAAGAAACATCTTCCAGAGCCTCTTCAAGTCTGAACCTATGCAACCATACACGAATGACCACATCACCGTCATTCAGCAGACTTCAGAGTCAGAAGACTAGGAAAAGAAAGGTCCCTGTGGGCCAGGGCTTTGATGGCTGGCAAAACCTCGCAAGCTTGCACTGCATTTGTCTGGACCACGCCCAGTCTGCGGCTAAATACAGAATTTAGTTTCTGGGACTAATGGTCGTCTTAACCTTCACAGTCCAAGTATTCACTGAAAAAATTAAAAGTAAAAGGAGAAAGGAAAGAGACTGAAACCAAAATCCAAGTACTAATAAACTGTCCTGGGAAGAATTCCAAAATGCAGAAATACCAAGAGAATTAAATTACAGAACCTCAAGCAACACTCTGGAAACACACTATGCAACTTGTCTCCTCTACGCGGGCCCTCCCAGGACGCACAGCGCACTGACACAGCGAAACGCCTTCACGCCGGACCCGTGTCTCTCATCAGATGGTGTACTCGGACTCGGTAACACGTCAGGTTAGCAGCAGTGACACCAAATTTTAATTTGGGTTTGCTATACAATATTGTGGTGGTGATGCTGGTTTCCTTCATGAAGAGGTACTTTTATCCTAAGAAACTATTTTTAGATGCTTAAATTTTGGAGGGAAGAGACACTCTGAGCTGAAGTTTTTGATATTGATTCTTTGTCTGTTGGAGGACGTAACAGGAGAATATTTTGGGTTAATTTTTAAAGTTGTGTTTTGAGGATTGACAAAGGTTAAAACAACAACAAAAACTGTTTTACTTATAATTTCATGGGGTTCTGGGTTTTGGTAGTGATTTGGTTTTATATTGTTCACTGAAGATGAACATGAAAAGAATCTGAGAGGAACACAAATATATTACAGGTATGATAGTTCATAAAAAATAAAACATGCAATAATTTTAATTACAAACACACACAGAGATATTCATTTTGCTTTCCTTTTCCTGAACACACCCAGATACAGGCTCATCATTCAGCTACTGGGATGAAAAATAAGAGCAGTAAATAACCTCTACACGCAAATCCGGCTCCAAAGCAGGTATTCTTAACCTTTATGTTCTACTGCTTCTGCCTGTCACATCTAGACACTCTTACATTCATTCCCATGTCTAGTTAAAGCCCCTTCCAAGTTGTTGCTTCTCTCTCTATCTTGCTGAATTAGAACTGGAAACCTGTATAAGGGGATTTGAAGAGATCCCCCTTTCTGTCTTGAGACCAGAATAGGTACAACAGCCAGATCCACTCTCCTGTGTCCCAGCCACACAGCCAGCACTCCAGGGACACACTGGTCTCCCAGCTAAAAGAATGCCCAGCCTCATACGCTGAAAGTCTAAAAAGGAAAGAGTACATCAGAAGCTTCGCTCCTAGGCCACAAAGCCTCCCAACTTCTGAACACACATGCTAACCACTCTTCAGGCTTACTGGGCTCACCGTCCCATCACCCCTTTCCCTCTGAAACGCATTCTCCCCGTCCCCAGCACTTCTCTTCATCCCTAGTAAGTAAGTGCACTGTTGTGTGAGTGACAAAGGGGCAGCTGGGTTTGTGGGATAAAAATTTCACTTGAGCCTTACATCACTTGTACATGCAGATACCTCAGACATATGATATAGGTGCTGCTTCCCTCTTGTGAACATGTAAACTACTTGAGGGAAGGTTAGCTCAGTGCTAACACACAGCAGATGCTTGATAATAACTGAATAAATAACTATTAGTTAATTATCTAAATCTATTTTATTTATTAAAATGTGGTCAGGTCCTGTTTGAACAATGACAACAAAAATCTTTTTAATTATGAGAAATTTCAAAACTTCAAAGTAAAATAAACCCACGAGCCCCCATGTCCTATTATCCAGCTTCAACAATTACAAATCATTTTGTCATTCGTGTTTCATCTTTCCCTCATTAAAATCTCCATACACTCTTTAAGCAGAGGGAAGGTTGCAACACATGTTAATCTAGAGGCATCAGACTTCAGAGTTAACAAAGGCCAAGTCCATATATTAAAAACAATCAGTGTACACCCCAATAAAAAGAACACTCCTCTTGGTTAGTAAGAGCAACTCCAATCCATCGTTAGCACCGTCTAAAGGTCTACATGTGGCTGGGCCCCTTGTTTGGTTCGTGACCCTGAGAATTTATTCAACCTCATAAAGCCCTGATGGCCTCATCAGAAAGAGGAGAAACTGGGACACTGTGAGGATTAAATGAGAATGATAAATACAGGGTGGAGCAAAAGTAGCTTTTCAGTTGTAAGTATATGAAACAAAGTTATGTCATTACTTATTATTTTCCATACAAACAACTGTGAAGCCACCAGCCTGTACATGTGATACTAATAGCACACTAAAGGTTTCTTTTTAAAAACAGCTTTATTGAGATATGTAATTCACATACCCAAAACTGACCCATTTAAAGTGTGTGATTCAATAGCTCTTAGTATATTCAGAGTTGTGTGAGCATCGCCACAATCAATTTTGGAAATTTCATCACCACAAACAGTAACCCAACACTCCTTAGCGCCACCCCCCACCCCACCCCCGCACACGGAATACCTCCATCCTCCAGCCCTCGGCAACCACATTATCTACTTTCTGTCTCTATAGGTTTGACTATTCTGGACATTTCATATAGACAGAATCATAATAGTGTCCTTTGAGGCAATAAATGTTTCTGGAACTAGGTATTTTAAAAGTCAAATACGTGGTATACATAATGCAATGAGGTCAGAGAAGTGAAAAAGGCATAAAGCGCAGGGGAATATATATACTTGTAAAATGAGTATCTACTATCAGCCAGGCACTAAAATATGTGGTAGGAGAAAAATTTTTCTTCATGGTAGGGAGTATCACTGAAGTGCTTTGGGGATGGTAAGAGGCAGGAACACAGAATCTGTGTGTGCTGTACGCTAGCCAGAGCTCCTCTCCAAGTGCTTCCCTCTCATTCAAACGGGAAGCAAGGTCATCCTGAGAACAAAGACGGCGAGTATGCAGAGAACAAAGTACGGAATAATTGTTTAGGAGAGTGAGAAAGAACGAACCAGGAAGATAGAGTATAATTGTCTGGCAGAATTAAAGACCCACTTGAGGTTCACGGTCATGAATTTAAAATGAGATCAGTCAGCAGGGTTTTAAGTTTTCCTCCAGCCACACTTAGCTGCAAAAATGCAGAAATAGTATAAGAAAATAAGGCAGAAAGAGAAGATCAGGGTTTAACTAGGGTTCATTCATATTAGTGAATTTCTACCTACTACATTGATGGTTCCTAAATCTTCATTTCTAGTGCCACTGATATCTCCTAAAATAGAAATTCTGAGATATCTTCACAGTGAAAGCTCTTAAGTAAAGGGAACTTATATTTAAAGAAAATTGTTTAATGTTGGTCATGAGGAAGGCATTCTAATATGTGCTTTACATATTATTATTTCACACAAATGTCCTAACTTCTCATAATAACCATCCCCATTTTACAGAAAATCAAAAATTCCTAAAGATTAACATAATGGAAAGCTGAAATTGAATGGTAAGTCTGTATGACTCTACAGCCCACCCACTCTTTACTATACCGTAATACCTGCCCCAAGTGGAACCATTATTTGACAGCTCTGAGGCTGCCTCCTCGCCGAACGTTCTGAGAGCGTCCCCATGGCTAAGCTCTCCTTTAGACTCCTGCTGTCATCTCTATGTTCAGTCTGCAACTGGTTAGGCTGGTTTGTACCTTCACTTAGTTTTCTGACATCTATGACCTTCTATTAGTTTTCTTTCCCTTTGCTTTGATAATACAGTCTGGGTCCTCACCACTCATGCATTCGTTACTCTAATGACAGCCTCCTAGCTGGCCTCAGTCTATCCCTCCTCCAATCCATTTACATACATGTATAGGCTGGTTACTTTCTTTCACTGCTTTTACAGGGAAAGGGAGAGAGAAACATCACTGTGAGGGAGAAACATCTATCAGTTGTCTCCTGTATGCGCTGGGACTGGGATTGAACCTGTAACCCAGGTGTATGGCCTGAGAGGGGACAGAACCCACAACCTTTCCGTTATGGGCCACGGCTCCAACCAGCTGAGCCACACTGGCCAGGACTCTGCGGTTCTTAAAAATAAACTATAAACAATAAAATACCTATAGTACAGAATTGTGAAAATTAAATAAGATCAATTGTCTCATGGAATAATGATAAACAAGGTTGATAATTATACCTAAACTGTAAAATCTTATTCAAGTGACATAGGACAGATACGGTACAACTCACATTTATTTTACATTTACCTTCCCTTGACTCTAGGTGTCTGATAGGTGCACGTTCTGATCGGTTGTTTCTGTTACCCATCTTCCACACTCCCACTAATGTTATCCAACAGACCAATCTGATCAGGTTTAATCTCCTTAATGATAAATCCAGAAGACCAAAGCTATAGCGTAATTAAACGCAGCACTTGTTTAACTATAGCACGCATAGCATGACAGAAGCCCTGGAGAATCAAGTGGAGATGCTCCTAGTGAAAATCCCTGCGTTCACCACAGAGACCTGATAATCCCCTGACGTGACGGTGTGGCTTCTCTGATTCTGTCACTGGTGGACTATCCATCATCCATTCGCGTGCGGCCAAGCTCTCACCACTCTGGTCAAGTCTTCCTGACTTTCTTCTGCTTGTGTGTATCTCATGATCCTGCAAACTTATTACCTATTTTCATAATGGTGTTTATTCCTCACTTCCATAATTGCTTATATGCTAGTATTCCCTCACCTTCAAGTGTGAGAGGTAATATACTTCAAGGTAACTAAAGAGTTGAGAAAAAGTTCTTAATAGGAAAATTCTAGCTGATTAATGCAAAAGAAATGAAAAATATTGCAACACACCCATTTTGCAACCCCTTATGAAACAATTGAGTAGGAAAAAAAAGCATCTGCAGATGACAAAACAGTGGTTTCCAACCCTGGCTGTACTTCAGAGTCACTAGGGGACTTTCAGATATACCTCTGCCTGGGTCCCACACCCAGAAACTGTAATTCAGTTGATCAGGGGTTAAGTACTCACTGGTAATGTTAGAAGCTCCTAGGTGATCCTAATATGCAGCCAGGAGCAAGACTCACTGCTCTAAAACTATTTGGTAGAGGGGGAACTTTAGAAGTAGATTGGGATGACAGCACTAAATCCACTGATTAATCTTAAGAGTTACTAAAAATGGGACACCCAGACATTATGTGCCTCCTTATATAACAGAAAGAACAATGCATCCGTTATGAGCCAAAAGGACTGAACCAGAATCTAATCCCTACACCTAATGACCTGTGTGCAGAAAATATGCAGTCACATTAAGAGACACTATGCAGATGTCACTGGCCAAATCCAAAGTGTGGGAAATTCATCAGGACAAATCTTTGGTCTCTTCAACAAAGAAAGAGCATGAAAAAAGTTTGTGTGTGTAAGGAACTGTCACAAATTAAGACACTCAAGGGACATATCCACCAAATGCAGTGTGTAAAAATAAATGCCTGATAAGTGAATGAATGCTCATTAGAGAAAAAAGACAAATCATGATAAATGATGGATTATTAAATCTTATACTTTGAAAAGCAGGGATAGATGAGGAAAAGGATGCAGAAACCTACTAATTTTGGTGTGTGAATTAGTGAAATACCTGTGTCTGTCATGGTCACAGAAAATTTTCTAGAATATTTCAGTGGACTTAATGTTTGGTTTTTAATTTATATTTGTATTTACTGTAAGATTTTGAATGAAGAGGAAAACAAAACAAATTATCAAAGGGTGAATATAACCACATCTTTTTATTGGGGATGATATACAGTTGTTCTGTATCAGAGCTGCCCAATAAAATTTTCTGCAATGACAGGAATGTTCCATAACTGTGCTGTACATAGCCATGCATGACTTCTAGACACTTGAAATGTTCTGAATTTTATTTAATTTTAAATAACTTAAATTTAAGTAGAGCATATGACTACGCCTCTCCTTTCGACCTGCAACATTTTCTTTCCTTTTACCTAATTAACTCTCACCACATTCCCTGTTATAAGATCTCCCAGCACCAAGTACCTTTCATTTCACACCTGTCTTACAGTTGCAATGTTACCTTCATCTGTGTGATCATCTGATTGTTTGTCTCCAACCTGATTGTGAACTCCAAGAGGGTAGGAACTACTTGCGTTCACCAGTGTGTTACTGGGCCTACTACAATGGCACTCAAATATTTAAGTAAATGTTATTATCAGGTAACATTGTGTAATTGAGGTTTTGTGGTATATGAAGACTTTTCTTTTCTCATAGTTCTATGTGATTTGATCTAAAATTTAGATCCTCCTTTAACACACATATAATATATATACAAAAATAAAGAGAATTGTACCATGTTGTACCCGGGTAAACATCACCAAGCTAGAGAAATCATCAACTAACTGATACTACTCTTGGTTTATCCACACCCTCGCCCCTGTCTTTCCACCTTGTGCTAATTTTAAGTAAATCCCAGATATCATATTACTTTATTATACATTTCAGTACACATTTCTAAAAATAAGAGCTCTTATTTTTATAAGTGTAGCACCATTTATACATAAGAAACCATTATCATAACTGAAACAAGAATCATCATTTATCTAGCCAATGTTCAAAAGTTTTTTTTTAACACTTGAAGAAACTGAGTTGTTATTCTTAGGGTCCCTCACATCATTGATTTTGTTGGCTTGAATCCCCACAGTATCATTTAACAGAACTTTGTTTTCATATTTCCTATAAACTTATTGCTGAGTCTAAAAGCTTGATTCGATTCAATTTTTTTAGAAAGCATACTCTACTGGGGTGCTGTGTACATCCCCCAAGAGGTACATAATGCCTAGTTCTCTGCCTTCTGGGGATGTTAGCAGCTATTAATGATCATTGTCAGATCTATTATTTCATTAGGTGTTTGCAAAATGATAATATTCTAATTATATTACCCCCTTTTCATTTATTAGCTGGGATCCATCAAAGAAAAACTCTGGTTAATTGAAGATAAAGTTCATATGTGAAAGGCCCGTAAAATGCTGTTTTTTCCTTTTATCACTTTTAAATATTCAGTTGGTTCTCTAACATTCTCCAAGTGTGCCTAATAATTTTTTAGTGTCATTATTATACATGGATTTTTAATAAGTTTGATGTGCTTCAATCTATTACAATTGGTATCTTTACTAATATTCAAATTGTCCCTTTCCTTAGAGAGTGGGAGACTCTTCAAGGTAGCTCCTGAGTCCTTTTGATACCACTTATCTGGAATGGCCTTCCTTTAACAAGATGTCTAGTCTCATCATGTACATTTCCTGCCCCAGGCTTGGAATCAGATATTTCTTCAAGAAGTGGTAATGGGCTGGTGTATAACTAGCTTAATGGGCTAGTAGTGGTAACTAGCTGGTGTGGCTCAGTGGATTGGGCACTGGCCTGTGAACTGAAGGGTCGCCAGTTCGATTCCCAGTCAGGGTGCATGCCTGGGTTGCAGGCCAGGATCCTGATTAGGGGCGTGTGAGAGGCAACCATTGGATGTTTATATCTCACATTGATGTCTTTCTCCCTCTGAAAATAAATAAAATCTACTCCCCTCTCTCTGAAAATAAATAAATAAAATCTTAAAAAAAAGAAGTGGTAACGGGACTTATAATCACAATCTGGGCTATGGGCATACTAATTTCTACTAGGTAGATCATTGTTTACAGGCCTTTTGAGTAGGCAGAGCTAAAAAGTTGCCCCACGCATTTTCAAGAGAAAATCTAATCAATTATATCACTGTTTATCATTTAAATTCAGTATAACAGAACTTCCCCATCAAAATTATATCTGGCTTTGTAGCAGAAATTAATAAGCTGGTCCTAAAGTTCATATGGAAATTCCAAGGAACCCAGAATAGGTGAAACAATCTTTAAAAAAGAAGAAAGCAAAGAATGCATACTTCTGGATTTCAAAGCTCACTACAACGTGACAGTGATCACGTCAGCACACTACGCCATAAGGACAGACACATATGCACATCCACGGAACAGACTCGAGGGCTCAGAAATGCACCCTCACGTTTACAGTTCATTGATTTTTGACAAGAATGCAAGGCTAATTGATGGGAAAAGAATAGTTTTTCCAACAGTGCTAGGACAACTGGACATTCACATGCAAAATAACATTGAGCTCCTCCCATCACATTGAAAAATTAACTCAAAATGCATCAAAGGCCTAGGTGTAAGAGTTGTAAGTATAAACCTTAGAAAAAAATAAGAATAAATCTTTGTGACTTTGATTTAGGCAAAGTCTTCTTAGATAAGACAGTGAAGGCATAAACAACAGACAAACAAAATGAATTGGACTCCATCGAAATTAAAAACGAGCATGTTCCAAAGGTCACCATCAAGAATGTGAAAAGACCACCCACAGAATGGGAGAAAATATTTGCAAACCATATATCTGAAAAGGGACTTGAACCTAGAACATATAAACAAGTCTTACAATTCAATATAAAAGACAAATAACTCAAATAACTCAATTTAAAAAATGGTCAAAGGATCTGAACAGATATTTCTTCAAGGAAAAGATGCTTAACATAATTAGCAAAGGAAATGCAAGTCAAATGAGACTGCACAAGAACAACAAGATTCTACTTCACACACCCGCGGAGAGCTACAACCAGTAAGACAGACAATGACAAGTGTTGGAGAGAAACTAGAACCATTATGCTGGATGAAATATAAAAACGGTCTATCAGCTAGGAAAACAGTCTGGCAGGCCCTTAAAAGGTCGAACACAGTTACTATATGACACAGCAGTTCCACTAGAACACACATTTTGTTCATGGCAGTATTATTCATAATAGCTAAAAACTGGAAACAACCCCAAACTGCATCAACTGATGAATAAATAAAAATATGGCACATCCATATAATGGACTATTACTTGACAGGAAAAAGGAATGAAATATCAATATATGTTACGACATGGATGGAACTTGAAAACATTATGCTAAATGAAAGTGAGTCGCAAAAGGCCACATACTGCATGATTCCATTCACACGGGAAGCCCAGAACAGGTGTATCTCCGTACAGAGAGAGTAGGTTAAGGGTTCCGCAGGTTGGAGAAGGTGGGGAAAGAGTGGCTACAACCGGGCGGTTCCCGATGGCAACACCGTGAGGAACGTTTGTGTAGCTGCAAATACCCTAACAAGCACTCACTACACACTTCAGGTAGGTGAGCTGTACCTCAATAAGGCTGTTATTAAAATAATAAATTTGAGATAAATTTCTACCTTTATGCATACACATGATTAGTTTTTAATTCTTTTGCTTTTCTTTGTATTTCTCTTACAAGGAAAATCTTGGTTTATAATAATATTACTATTTTATCTATATTTACATCTATACCTACACAATTAAAAATAATAATACTTGAATAAAAATATTAACGAAATTACTAAAAACAGTATAAAGTTTTGTTGTAGTTCTTATTTCTAAACTGGGAAGCATAGTCAAAATACTGTATTATAAAGTTATTTGATATAGTTTCTGAGAGTTTAAGTCACCAACTTATACATAGGTTTGTTTTTTTCATTTTAGTTATTTTTTAGGTATCACCTTCCATTCATTTCAATTTAATTGTTTTATAATTACATAAAATATTTACATTACAATGTCAAAACACAGTATATTCAGAAATCTAGCTTCTATCCTTGTCCCTCTGCTTATTCTCTTCTATTGGTAACCACATTATTTATCTCACAGTTTTTTCCTTTCATTTTAAAACAAATTATAAGCAAATACATAAATACATTAACAACAGCCTCCTTTATACAACTGACACTGCCTTTTGAAAATAACATTACATCCTCGAGATCAATGTATATAGAGAATTATTCATTCTCAAAGTTGCAAAAATGCAGTAAAAAAGACTTTCAAAACATTAAATACCCCAATGGTACAGAAGGTCACAGTATTGTTTTTATTTAGAGAAAGGAAAAAGTCATTCCTTTTCCAGCTGCATACCATTCCATCATGTGGGTCCCGACATCCAGCCTGTGACATGAATGTGCTGTAGTTTACTCGCCCTACCAGACAGGCGTACAGGCTGCCTTCATTCCTCTCACATTATTACAAACAGGGCTGCTACCTTTTCATATTATGCCATTACATTTTGGGATAATTTTCTAGCAAAGATAAAGAAATGCTGAGGCAAGAGCAAACTCAAGGGTAATTTTCTCTGATATTGTCAAATTCCTCTCCACAAAGTTGTGCCATTTTGCATTCTCACAAGCAATGTATGACTGCCCATTTCTCATTTCTCTACAGTCCAATCAATAAAAAAAGTTGTGGAACTTTTAGATTTTTGCCATTGTGATAGGAAAAGAATGGCATCTCAAAATAATTTTAATTTGAATTTCCTCCCTCCCTCTCTGCTAACAACCCTCTCCCACAAAGTTTTTCTTTTAATTTACACATTGAAATTAGTTAATCCTTTCCTTTATTGCTTTTGGATTTTTGAGTCAATGTTAGGAAAAATTTCTCCATCTCCAGGATACAAAGGAATCACCAATGTTTTCTTCTATTATTTATATGGGTTTGCTTTTTAAATTTATTTGAAATTTATCTTGGTGTATAGTATGAAGAATAGAATAATTTTTGACTTACACTAATGTACATGAGTAAGGCTAGGACTCTGCTGGCTTTATAGTCTGTGCACATGTATTCACCCATTCAGTCTAGGAAAAAATGCCATGCACTGCTCTGAGGCCAGGGAATTTATATTCCATGTTAGAAAATAAAAAGTTAAGCCCTCACTGGGTAGCTCAGTTGGTTAGAGTGTTATCCCGACACGCCAAGGTTGGGGATTTTTATCCCTGGTCAGGGCACATAT
This sequence comes from Tonatia bakeri, assembly GCA_004024845.1. Lineage (NCBI taxonomy): Eukaryota > Metazoa > Chordata > Mammalia > Chiroptera > Phyllostomidae > Tonatia > Tonatia bakeri. Next base: position 26,321 of record PVIA01010659.1, read on the forward strand.
AAGAAACAACCAATGAATACATAAATAAGTGGGACAATCAATGTCCTCCCCTCCAAATACTAGTAAATATAAATAAATAAGAGTTCCATTTTCACTGTTAAAAATCATACTGTGACCCTCTACTATTGCTATTAATACTCTGAAAGGCTTTTTGCAACTACTGGAATAAACCACGTACTTTCTTCCTGGTTGTGCCAGGCAAGATAAAATTAAACCAAAGTTAACCAATCCCTGGGTTAAAGACACTTATTAATTAAAATTAGGGTTGAAAAGTGAAAATGAATATTAAATGCGAGCCTTACACAGGGTAAGTGCTCGGTATCTTGTTAACCGCAGCTGAGTCACTGTGATACTGTGGCTAGTTCTTGTTCCCTTGTAACAAAATAAAAGGAACTGCAAAGCCTTCGACATTCAAGTCTTAAGATGCACTAGGAATATTACCTATCATCTTTAATGTTATCAAGTTTTAAATTAATCCTTCCTCACACTGATATTATGTGATTAATGTATATGGGTATCTTCACAAAAAATTAAATTAAGTGAGGCAGTAGCATAATTAGAACTTATACCAACTAGAAACTAATAGCAAAGCTTATTTTGTTACACAGAGAAAAATGCACATTTCAAATTAGTTCAACATTATTCTTATTTAATTTCATGTCTGTTACATGGTAAGTTCTGAAGAAAATTTTTAAAGGAATCAATATTTCTTGAGAAAAATCAGATTGTAAATGTCAGTTCTCTAGGACAATATATCTCATTCTTTCACTTTAATCAAGCATATAAGGATTCGTTTTATTCAATAAATGGCTTCTATTCTTATCTATAATAAAGAGAGTGAGGAAAGGAACAGATGATGACATCAATGATAACCTATAGTCTCATTTTGGCTACTGGATCCAACTTCTTCCTGAAGCAACCTTTTCATTTCACATTATCACAAGAACAGATACATGGCCTGAACACCAGCATTTTAAATCTCTTTCTCTTTCAGGTAGCAAAGTTATTAAGCTGCGAAGTAATCAGGAAATAGGCAGGAAGAGAGATGGCCAAAGTACTAGATGACATATAATTTGCTACTGGCTATTGAAAAACTTCATTTTATAGGATGAGGAAGCTACAGCTCAGAGTTTATAACCTGCACAAAGTTACACAGCTGGGTTAATAGCAAAGCCAAAACCAAATTTTAGGTCTTTTGACTGAGTCAAATGCTCTTTCCAATATGTCATTAAACTGGTCAGATTAGATAATTGGACCCCCCCACAAAACCTGAAGCTTTCTCAATGTAAATATCTATTCTATATCAGCTTAGAAGTTAAACCTAGTTTTATACATTCAATTTCATTTTTTATTATTGAAATTATTGAGAAATATCAATATGAAAACCCATTTGTTTTTACTTCTGCTTAACATATTCTTTTCCTCCTCATTTAATCTTAGGAAGTATTTTTGTAACAGAAAATTATTACCTTATTGCACATAAAAGTCTCCATCAAAACAAAATCCTATAAACATTACTTATAAGTAGGAGACTAAAAGGATAATTCTACTTTAGATCCACCCTAAATATACTGAATACTTTGTAATCATATGTAATTAATTTATACCATTTCATATGGGAAAACTGAATCCAAAGTCAATTCAACTTTAAAAAGCACTGAGAATCTACTATGGATCAGGCCCTGATGCTACAGTTAGACAATTAACTACCAAATCAAAGTAAAAACAAGTATTTCTGACCTTTGAGACTAAGCACACTTAGTCTTACCAAGGAAAGTTCAATCTCAGTGGCCTCCCAGTATTACCGACTCTAAAACCAGACAAAAGTAAATCATTGGCCAATACCCTTGATAAGCATAGATGCAAAGAACCTCAACAAAACACGAGCAAACTGCATATAGCAATACATTAAAAAGATCACGCACCATGCTTAAGTGGGATTTACTCCCAGATGCAAGGTTGATTCTATACCCAAAAATCAATTAACCTGATACAACACATGAACAAAATGAAAGATAAAAATAATATGATCATATCAATAAATGCAGAAAAGAAAGCATTTGATAAAACCCAACACCCCTTTATGATTAAAAACTCTCAGCAAACTAGGGACAGAGTGAGCATACCTCAACATAATAAAGGAACATATCACAAATCCACAGCTAACGTCATACCCTAGAATGAAAATCTGAAAGCTTTTTGTACAGGAACAAGACAGCACTGTCCAGTTTCAACACTTTCATTCAATATAGTGTTGAAAGGCTTAGCCACAGTACTCAAACAAAAAGAAAAAAAAGAGATAAAAGACATGCAAATTGGAAAGGAAGAAGGCAAGCTGTCATCATTTGCAGATTACATGACACTATATAGAGAGAACCCTAAAGATTTTACAAAAAAACTATTCAAACTGATAAAACGAATTCAGTAAAGTAGGACACATTAATATTCAGAAATCTGTTGCATTTTTATCAACAAACTATCAGAAAGAGAATTTAAGAAAACAATCCCGTTTATAGTTGCATCAAAAAGAATAAAATCCGCCCTGCCTGGTGTAGCTCAGTGGATTGAGCGCGGGCTGCGAACCAGGCATCGCAGGTTCGATTACCAGTCAGGGCACATGCCTAGGTTGCAGGCCATGTCTCCCAGCAACTGCACATTGATGTTTCTCTCCCTCTCTCTCTCTTTCTCCTTCCCTTCCCTCTCTAAAAATAAATAAATAAAAACTTTAAAAAAAAATGTAGCTTCTTTCAAATAAATAAATAAATAAATAGATCTTAAAAAAAAAAAAAAAAGAATAAAATCCCTAGGAATAAACTTAACCATGGAGGGAAAGGACCTATACGTGAAAACATGTGAGACACTAAAGAAAGAAATTAAAGAAGATACAAATAAATGGAAGGACATACTGTGCTTATGAAATGGAAGAATTACTGTTAAAATTTCTGTATTACACAAACCAATCTACAGATCAATGCAATCCTTATCAAAATACCAGTGGCATTTTTCGCCCAACTAAAACAATCCAAAAATTTATATAAAACCACAAAGACTCCAAAAAGTCAAAGCAATCTTGAGAAAGTAGGACAAAATTGGAGGTATCATGCTACCTGTTATCAAACTATACTACAAGGTTATAATATTCAAAACAGCATGACACTGACATTTAAAACAAACACAAAAATCAATGGAAGAGAACAGAGAGCCCAAAAATAAACCCATGCCTATATCAATGACAAGGGAGGCAACGATATATTAAATACAAAGGGGTAAAGACAGTCTCTTCAATGAATGATGTTGGGAAAACTGGACAAATACATGCAAAAGAATGAAACTGGCCATTATCTTAAACTCAAAATGGATTAAAGACTTAACTGTAAGATATGAAACCATAAAACTCTAGAGGAAAACACAGGCAGTAAACCCTCTGACATTGTTCTTAGTAAATTTTTTTTTTGGATATATTTCCTTGAGCAACAGAAACCCAAAAATGAACAAATGAGACTACATTAAACTAAAGAGTTTTTGTACAGCAAAGGAAACCATCAGACGAACAAAAAACTTACTGACTAGAAAAAGATACTTGCCAATGATATCTCCAATAAGGGCTTAATATCTAAAATTCGTAAGGAACTCATACAACACCAAAAAACAATCCAATTAAAAAATTGGCAGAAGACTTGGAGACCTGTCTTCTCCCAAAAGGACATACAGATGGTCAACAGACATATGAAAAGACGCTCAACATCACTAATCATCAAGGAAATGTAAATTAAAACCAACATAAAATATCACATGACACCTGTCAGAATGGTTGTCATCAATAAGTCAACACACAAGTGCTGTCAAAAGTGTGGAGAAAAGGGAACCCTTGTGCACTGTTGGTGGGACTGTAAACTGGTGCAGCCTCTATCAGAAACAGTATGGAGGTCCTCAAAAACTTCATAAAACTAACACATGACTCGGCAATTCCACTTCTGAGTATTTATCTGAAGAAAACCAAAACACTGATTTAAAAAAATATGTGCACCCCATGTTCATTGCAGTGTTATTTACAATAGCCAAGACAGGGAAGCAACCTAAGTGTTCATCGACATTTGACTGGGTAAAGTAAAAGTGGAACATATATGCAATGGAATACTACCCAACCACAAAAAGAACGAAATCTTGCAATTTGCAACAACTTGGATGGACCAAGAAGGTATTACACTAAATGCAGTAAGTAGACAGAGAGAGACAAATACCATATGATTTCACTTATATGTGAAATCTAAAAACCAAAATAAGCAAACAAAACAGAAACAAACCCATTTGATTCAGTAAGCAAATTGACAGCTGCCAGTCTGAGAGGGTGCGGAGGTAAGTGGCAATGGTGAAGGGTTAAGAAGTACACGTTGCTGCTACACGAGCAGACACAGGGTGTAAAGTACGGCACAGAAGATACAGTCAATAACACTGTAATAACTGTGTATGGTGCCAGGTGGGTACCAGACTTTTGAGGGATCGCTTTTTAAGTTACATAAAACTCTAACCACTATGCTGTACACCTGAAACTAATATAGTATTGTATATAACTGAAAATTTTTTTACATTTAAAAAATTTCTCAGTGGCCTCCTACATAATCATTCAATTATTTTGTTGAATTTAAGATATCAAAGAGTTTTCTCAAAATACAATATGAATATCTAAATTTAAACAAATTCTTCTAGCTCTTTGAGAAAGACATAGTTGCAGCTACAACGGAGCTCCATTGGCTGGCTCCTACTCCTGACTCACTGCTGTTGACTCTGGGGAGCAGCAAGTCCTTAGGAGGCCGTGCCACAGGCTTGCCTTAAAGATACCAGGGAGACACCGGGGGAACCAGAGGTGGCAGTTTGGTGAAACTGCAGTTACTCTAACCAGCTGCAACATAAAGTCTTTGGGGAAGGTGTGAGCTGACTTGATCAGAGGCGCAAAGGAAAAGAATCTCAAAGTGAAAGGACCAGTTCAGATGCCTACCAAGACTCTGAGAATCATCAGTGCAAGAAAAACTCCCTGAGGGGAGGGGTCCTAAGACTTGGGATTGGTTTCAGATGAGAATCCATGGACAACTCATTGACTTGCACAGGCCTTCTGAGACTGTTAAGCAGACTCCTTCTTCCATCAGTGAGCTAGGAGTCAAGGTTGAATCACCATGGCAGATACTTAAATCAACCTTTTTAATAAATTGACTATTAGTTGTTAAAAAAATTCTTCTAAAGTTTCTTAAATTACTGAAGACACTATTAAATTATATTGAGAGATGTTAACTCCAGTTCTACGAATTCTCAATGGTAAGAACATGTTATTTCAATAATGCAGCATTTATAATACTCACAAATACTTTTAGAGGTAGAACCTAGATCCCAAATTACTTGTTTGACTTGGAAACTGTCCAGATCTATCGTAAGTGCCTCTCTTCAGAAGACTGCTCATGGTAAAAGGACACAGTACCTTTCCATGACAGCCAGGCACTCCTTTCTCCAGGTGAATCGGCTCCCTCGTCGCAGTCGGAAGGTGCCGGATGTAGCAGAGACTGGGGGAGGCGTTTGTCTCCATTCGGGGTCTTCTATTGGAATAGGGGCTGGTCTCATACTTAGTGTAGCCCCTAAAATAAACGACGTATTTTTAGCAAATACTTATTAACTACAACCAATGATAAATATATCATGAAATCAACAACAATGAACTTTTGACCCTCCACTGAAACTTGCAGGCCTAATACATTTGATATTTATATATTGAAAAAAATCAAAAATTATTTGACCAAAATAAAAATCCAAAGAAACAAAAATTCTTCCTTAAAAAATCATTAGTTATTTTAAAATGTCTTTTTTTTCAGGTTGTCTTTTGTCTTTTATCTGTGTCATTTTCTGAAACAAAGCTTAAAATCTCTTTTCCAGCCCTGGCCAGGCAGCTCAGTCCTGGTTGAGAGTGTCGTCCCAATACGCCAAGGCTGTGGGTTCAGGGCATAACAAAACTCAACCCACAGAAGAACCAACCAATAGATGCATAAGAAGTGGAACAACAGATCAATGTTTCTCTCTCTAAAAAAAAATCAATAAAGAAAAATTTATGACTTAAAACATATGGCAAACTATGGTATGGTGCCATAGTTTAAATACAGTTTTACTTGAGCCCTAGCTGAATGCATGGATAAGTGGAACAAAAAAAATCAATGTTTCTTTTTCTCTCTCTCTGTCTTCCCCTTCCTCTCTCTAAAATCAATAAAAATAAAGTTTTGTTTGAACATAGCCATACTCATTCATGTATGTATTTTCTTTCTTCCTTCTCTTCTCTCTTTTTTTCCCCATTACAATGGCAGAGTTGAGTAGCTGTGACAGAGACCACATAGCCCACAAAACTTGAAATATTTACTATCTGGCCTTTTACAGAAAGTTTGCTGCTGATCCCTGGTTTAAAAAATTTCTGGGCCACATGCTATGAAACTCTAAGCTAAAACCTTTTTTTTTTAGACAGTTCAAGAAAGAGGGTTCTATTCTGCCAAGATAACTTGGCAATTCAGTCTGAGCCTAATTCAAAGTTAACAAAGTTTAATCATGAGAAGGAACTAGGGAGCTGGAAAGTTTAAAACTCTTTGTTTTGGTACCTTTCCGAACACGAACAGGAATTACAGCCTGACAAGGGCGCTGGAATCTATCTAAGCAGACTACATGCATTTTGCTCTATAGCCACGATACAAGGTCCAAAACAGAGCCACGCTAATATCATGGTTGATGAGACAGAGGCAGAAACGGGCTGGGTAAGGCAGTAGGTCCTCTCATCAAGTCCTGGCTCTGATAAAAGAAGAGAGTATGGAGAACTCTGGAGCTTCAGTGGGTGGAGGACAGGGAATAGGTCAGTGAATTCCAAGAATTACAGTAGGCCGCATATACATATAGTATGCTTCTTAGTTAAGTAGAGTGATAAATGGGTACAAATAAAACCAAGAATACAAAAGGTTTGGCTCAATTGTGAGGCTGAAGGAAATAAGCCAACTGATGATAATGGTTCTTTCTTCGTATTGGGGTTATTAATTGGTAATATAACTATGCTTTTTTATAATATTCTGTGTTATTCAGATGTTTTATAAAGAAATTGAATGAAATAAAGTTTGTCAGGAAAGGAAAGAAAGGGAAAAAGAGGAGAGAGAGAAGTGAGTAGTGGCTGGTTACTTTAAAAAAATCAAAGGTAATTTATGCACAAAAAGTGGAAATTCTGGATAATTTCAAACCTGTAAACACACTTCATTTGAAACATAGTATTACCCCTTTACTTTTAAGGGTTTTTCCCTTCTTTTTCTTTTTTCAATGTAGCAATATTTAAAAATAGCATAAGAAGTACTTTGGAAACAATCTAATAAACAGAGATTTGTTCTAGAAAACTCGGTTCATCTTGCTTTGGTCAAAATGAGTAGAAAGCAATGAACAACCCCAGAAGTTCTTCAAAATTACTGACTTTGACAGAAAAATACAAAGATACTAGAATGCAGGAATAATGTATATAAGACTTTAAACTCCTCTGAAATAAAATATAGGAGTTCTGTGTTTTTTAAACAATCAACTTTTTGTTTTTTCCTTAGAGGAAGTGTGTTACCCATCTTCTTCACAGGAACATTTTCTCCCCATATTATATCTGGGCCCCATTAAAACAAAATGTCACACATGTATCTAGCAAACTAAGATGAAAAAAAATTCCTCTTCCTAATTTGCTGGTAGATTTTTAAATTTTGACAAATGTATTCTTTGTATATGTAATTTCTTATCAGGGCTGTTTCTAGGTGGGCCTTCTGAGGGTAATTTCTGGGTGCGCCTTCACCAATCAGCTGTTAAAGTATGACTACAAGCACGTCGTTATGGCTCCGTTCACAGAAACCAGCTTCTCCAAAAGTAATTCCTTCACTTGCCCCATGTCACACACGTGATTTTCTTGCGGCTCTGACACTGCAGCAGTGAGGGAGGAGAGTAATACTTCTTTTCTCCAAATTTACTTCATGTGCTTGCTGAATAAGCCTCTTGGCAAACTTTATTTAATTGTTTAGTTTAAAAATATGCAGAATCTGTGCCATGAGCCAAGAAGAACTCAGCAAATCCTGTCTGCTATAGTAATGTTTAAATTAGACAAGGGAAAAGACTGTGGAGCTTAATTTGATTAAATAAAGGAGCTTCTGATGTCAACCATGCTGAATTTAGTACTCACTCCTTTTTTTTAAAAACAGGCATTTTCTTGTAAATGTTTTCGTAAGAAACAAGATAAAATGTTTGTGATCACTTTCCATCATACTATTTTATTCATATGCCTTGGCAAGCTCTGGGTTATGCTGGGAAATTCTGATGGTTCTGTTTATCAGAGAATTATACTACATCTATATGTATTGGATTATCAGTAAAAATAACCTAAATATCCATTCTATTATTTTTCTTGCTGAGTCCACTTAAAGAGAGAAAAACGACAGCAACAAAAAAACCCACCACCACCAAAAATCCTTTTCCAAATGGAGCCAGAGTGAAAGGATTGAAAAAGAGAAGAACTTTAATCATGGTATACGGAGAGAAATGTTCTAAGCCCAGGAATAGAGAATGTTCAAACAGATTTTTTGTTTTCAAAATGCTTAAATTTACGTAAACAAGGTATTTTTCATTTTGTGATTTTTCCTTAAATTTGAATGTTTCTCATTATATATGCAAAGGGATGGTACCATTTATATTTCTTTTGATGAGCTCTCTATCCTGGACAAAGAAAAATTTGTGAAATAAAAGAACTACCTACCAACAAAAATTAGTGCTCTTTTTTACCTACCAGCCTCTCAAAAGCAGGTCTGTACTATGTGAACCTAGGGTCTTGGTTTTTTTATATCTTGAAAGCTGTTAACAAGACAGACTAATTTTTTTTGCCTTCCTCCTTCCTTTTTCATTATACCGTATATTTACTTTTTGAATACATAGTACAAATACATGGTGCAAAATTCAGAAAGACACAAAAGGTTATTTGTTAACAACTCTCAGGCCCACTCCACAGAGCCACTCATCAATTCCTAATATGGCCTTCCAGAGATGCTCTCTGTTTACCTCAGTATACGTGTGTGTGTGCGCGCGCGCGCGCACGGGTCCCTATATAAATGACAATATGCTAGATTCATTGTTTTGTGTCTTACTTTATTCACTTACGAATTGAATATTACCACATATAAACCCAATTCATATAAAGCTAACTCTTTGGAAAAAATAGCTATACAGCCTCCACAGTAATTTAGGTAACCAGTTTTTAACTAGGGACATTTAGGTGGACTCCAATCATCTCTGCAATGACATGCAGAGTCTGATGTATTATAAGCAATTACTAACTATACAGTAGATGATAAGCTATTAGATGCTAACATAATTTTAGTTCATCTTATCCCCCCAAAAACAGCAGTTTCAAAGTGTCCCTGGAGTAACAAGAAATAATATAATTCTTCAGCTAAAATCAAGTTAAAATCCAAGGCTTTTGGTCAACATGGCAGCATAGGTAAATGTGGTACTTACATTCTCCCACAACTACATCAAAAATACAACTGAACTACAGAACCACCACCAGTCAGAACTGCCTGAAATCTAGCTCAACAGTAGTCCTACAACTAAAGATATGAAGTAGAAGCCACATCGAGACAGGCAGGAGGGGTGGAGACCTGGAATGGGTAATTCCCATGTAGCAGATAAAAACAAGGAGGTCTATCTTGACTGCTTAAGTCCCTCCTGAGGAGCGAGGGGTCCCAGACCCACACCAGGCACCCCAGCCCAAGGTTCTGGTTCAGGGAAGAGCAGTCCCCATAGCTTCTGGCTGTAAAAACCAGTGGGGATTGTGGCAGAGGGAGATGGAAGGCTTCTGGAGCCCCAGGCATTCCTCTTAAAGGGCCTATGCATGAACTTACTCAGACTCACTCCCACTGAACTCCAGTGGGCAGCAGCTCAAAAGCCACCAGGGACATACCAGGAGGACCTGAGGTGTCAGTCATCAAGGCAAGAATTGGAGGAACAGCCTTCTCCCAGAGTGAAGTGCTGGCAGAGACCACTGTTCCTTTTCTGAGACCCTCCTCGCCTCACCAAACCAGCAGGTAGGTGCCATATCTGAGACTCCATTAACCTGAATCATACTGTTTACCCCACCCTGGAAATTTCCTGAGACTCCACCCCACCAGCTCCAGAGGGCCCACCCAAGTGGCTTTTCCATATGAATGGCCTGTTTTGGCTCATGCTTCAGACTTCCCTAAAATCTCTTAAACAAGCAGTATCTGGCCTCAGTGTGCCCCATACCTCTTGCTCAGTAGCCCCAGGCCTGATACTAGCAGCAGCCAGCCTTGACACACAGTTTGGCTTTTACTGTGTACCTTCAAATGTAGCACTAGTAGCGGCCATCTACAGATCACTCATGCCAGGCGGCTTTGGGCAGAACACAGGCAGTGGCTCAACTTGACCTATAACTTTTGGGAGGCCCCAGAGCCAGCATATCCAGTGGACAACTTCAGACCACATGAAAGCATCACCCAACCATCTTCACAAGTGACACACTCAAGGGGCAGACTCAGCAGGCACCAGAGCCCCGCTAAAGTCCTGCTCTGTGCAGTGAGTACCTGCATGGCTGATCCTCCACAGTGGACACAGTCAGTCCTTGCAGCTGATGGGCCTTGGGATAAATCCTCCCATTGACATACCAACAGCAATCAAGGCTCAACTACAAAACGAGGGTGTACATAGCCCACATGGGAAGCAGGGAGGGGATACACCTGGAGACTCAGCTCAGGTGAACAGGAAGGCTATGCCACTAGATCCAATAGGACACCTACTATATTAGGCCATTCTACCCACCCAAAGTGATGTAGTAGCTCTACATAATACATAGAAACAAACACAGGGAGTGCCAAAAATAAGGAGACAAAGAAACACGCCTCAAATGAGAGAACAGAACCAAACTCCAGAAAAGAACAAATCACAACAGAGACAAGCAATATACTAGATGCAGAGTTCAAAACATTGGTTATAAGGATGCTCACTGAACTTAGGGGAAGAGTAGGTAACTCAGAGAGAACTTCAACAGCATGAAAAAGGACATGAAACCATAAAAAAGAACCAGTAAGAAATAAAGAATACACTAACTGAAATGAAAAATAATTTACAGGGAATTCACAGTAGAATAGAAAAAGCCAAGAATTAAACCAGCAATTTGGAATATAAGGAAGCAAAAAACACCCAAAAGAAAAAAAAATTTTAAAAAATGAAGATTTTGGGGACAACTTCAAGTATACCAACATTTGCATCATGCAGATGGGATGCCAGAAGAAGAGAGAAAGAAATTAAAAATCTATTAAAAAATAATGACAGGAAACTTTCCTAACCTGGTAAAGAAAATGGACATACAGACTTCCAGCCAAGATGGAGGCATAGACAGACACGCTGTGCCTCCTCGAACAACCAAAAGAAGGACAAAAACAAATTTAAAAACAAAAACCAACCAGAAGTGACAGAAAATCCAACTGCATGGAAGTCTGACAACAAAGGAGTTAAAGAAGAAACATTCATCCAAACTGGTAGGAGGGGCAGAGATGGGCAGCTGGGATGGAGAGGACTCTCGGCAAGGTAGGGCAGCTGGCAGACAGGGTGGTCCCATATTTGCATGCAGATAAACTGGGAGGAACAATTGGGGAACAAGACAGACGGTGCACCCCAGAGTTCCAGTGCAGGGAAAGAACGCCTCAAAACCTATCTGGCAAAGGAAATAGACTTCCAGAAGTCCAAGAAGCTCAGTGGATCCCAAAGAAGCTGGACCCAAGGAAGTACACACCAAGGCACATCATAATTATATTACCCAAGATTAAAGATGAATCTTAAAAGCAACTGAAAGAAAAAGGAGAGAGTTAACTAGAAAGGAGTTCCCATTAGACTATCAGCTGATTTCTCAAAAGAAACCTTACAGACAAGAAGAGGCTAGAAAGAAGTATTCCAAGCCATGAAAGGCAAGGACCTACATCCAAGATTATTCTATCCAGCAAAGCTCTCATTTAGAATGGAAGGGCAGATAAAGCACTTCCCAGATCAAGTCAAGTTAAAGGAGTTAATCATCACCAAGCCCTTATTATGTGAAATGTTGAAGGGACTTATCTAAGAAAAAGAAAATTAAAAATATTAACAGTAAAATGACAACAAGCTCACAAGTATTAACAACCAAACCTAAAAATAACAAAAACAAACTAAGCAAACAACTAGAACAGGAACAGAATTAGAGAAATGGAGATTGCATGGAGGATTGTCAGCAGGGGAGCGGGAGGGTGAGAGATGAGGAAAAGGTACAGGGAATAAGTAGCACAAATGGTAGATAGAAAATAGACAGGGGGAGGGTAAGAATAGTATAGGAAATATAGAAGTCAAAGAACTTATATGTATGACCCATGGACATGAACTAAAGTGGGGGAATGCGGGTGGGAGGAGGTGTGCAGGGCAGAGGGAAATGATAGGGAAAAATGGGACAACTGTAATAGCATAATCAATAAAATATATTTAAAAAAAGAATAAAATGTAAATGCCAAAAATAAAAAGAAAATGGACATACAAGTCCAGGAAGCACAGAGAGTCCCAAACAAGATAAACTGAAGGAGGCCCACACCAAGACACATCATAAGTAAAATGTAAAAGGTTAAAAACCAAGAGATAATCTTTTATTTACTTATTTATTTTTAGAGAGAGGGGAATGGAGGGAGAAAGAATGGGAGAAAAACATCGATGTGTGGCTGCCTCTCGCTCACCTCCTACTGGGGACCTACCGCCCCGCCAACCCAGGCAATGTGCCCTGACTGGGAATCAAACCAGCGACCCTTTGGTTTGTAGGATGGTACTCAATCCACTGAGCCACATCAGCCAGGGCCAAAGAGATAATCTTAAAAGCAGCAAGAGAAAAGCAGTTAGTTACTTACAAGGGAGCTTCTGTAAAACTGTCAGCTGATTTCTCAACAGAAACTTTGTAGGCCAGAGGGGTTGGCAAGGAATATTCAAAGTGATGAAAAGCAAGATTACTCAGCAAAGCTATCATTTAGAATGGAAGGGTATATAAAAGATCGTCCCAGACAAGAAAAAGCTACAGGAGTTCATCATCACCAAACCAATATTACATAAAATATTAAAGGGAAGAAGAAAGAAGAAGGAGGAACAAAGGGGACGGAGGGAGGGAGAGAGGAAGAGGAGGAGAAAAATAAGAAGTGGGATGGGAGGAGGACGAAGAGGAGAGGAGATAAGAAATATATAAACAATAAAATGGCAATAAATACATATCTATCAACAACTGAATCTAAAAGAATAAATGAACAAGCAGAACAGAAACACACTGATAGATACAGAGGACATTTTGGTGGCTGGCAGATGGCATGGGGGCTGGGAGGTCGGGTGAAAAGATGAAGGGATTAAGAACTACAAATAGGTAGTAATAGAATAGTCATGGTGATGTGAAGTACAGCATAGGGAATATAGTCAATATTATTCTGATAACTATGTATGGTGTCAGAAGGGTGTGAGATTTATCAGGATGATCAGCTAGTTATGTAACATCTAATCACTGGGGTGTACACATCTGAAACTAATATTCTCTGGAAACTGTAATTTAAAAATAAAAACATTTTTATAAGTCAAAGGACACAAAATAAAATTGCACTTATCTAGAAAGAATTCCACATTAGCTCTTATAATAAAGGTTGAAATGCAAATAAAAACTTTAAAAAATTAAGCTTTAATTGCTAACATCCAAGTACTGATGATGCAAGGAAAACTACCAACTGATTTATGAAATTATCCTCAGTTTAAATTATGTCCTACAGAAAACTTGACTAGAGAGAACTCAGAACCAGTATGGAATTAATTTTCAAATTAAAAAGGAAAAGAAAAAGAAAAAATGGAGGTAGTTGGTGATGCAACTTCATTGAACAGTACATGCATACGATTTGAGCAATTTACTCTTAAAAGGAGGCAGCGTCTCTGCAAAGAAAAAAAGCTCCTAATCAGCAGCTGAATGAAAGATGCTAGTCCTTTCCCATTCTGCTCTTTCAATGCCTTAGTTCTACCTTCCTCCAATTTCCTGATGATGGGTGAACCCAGCTCTGGTTCCAAGATAAACTGACATTAGGAAATAAAATTAAAAGCAAAAATAAAACTATTTTTCTTTAAAAAAACAGCTTAAGAAGAACACAATTATCTCCCAGTGCTAAAAACTGAATTCTAACAGTAGTATTCTGTAGTGGGCAGTGCCATCGAATCAGCTGCAAAAAAGCTGTAGCTTGGCCCCCCTTCCTATTCCTAGTGAATGCATTTTCCTGGTGATCTGAGTGCCTGCTTGGGAATGGAGCCCAGCCCTGAAATCCCAGTGTGGGAATTTGGCCTTACCAACTGTGATGAGATTATACGTTAGGCACTGTTCTCAGTGCCAAACACACAAGTAACTGCCTGACACAGATGAGGAGTGTTTACCCTCCAAATTCTTCATTTTGAAACATCCTGACAATCCTTTTAGTGCTCTCCTGGTAACCAATTTCTGGAATGTGACCCGGCTCATGAAACCCTAAGCAAATTCCTTATTTACCTAGTAGAGCCCTTGCTATTAGCCAGCCTAAGCTGCTCTATTAAACAGACAAATGCCAAGGTTTTATCCCTCTTCATATGATTTGCTCTGCTGTGAATCATGGGAGGAGTGATGTCTTTGGGAAGACTGCACTGAGCTGAGGTTTGAAGTGTTGCTTCAACTGTGACATGTCTTAGGACTGTGCTATCCTATATGGTAGACACCAGCCACATGTGTATTCAATACTTGAAATGTGGCTGATTGGAAACAGGTATTTTACATGTAAAATACATATTATATTTGAAAGAATCAGTACAAGGAGAAGGAAAGATTAAATGCTGGATAATAATACATATTTGTTAAATAAAACATACTATTAAGTTCAGTTATTTCTTCTCACCTTTTAAAATGTGGTTACTAGATTATTTAAAATTGCACATGCCATTTACATTATATTGCTACTGAACTGTACTACTTTGGAACATTTAACTAATGGTAGTAACCAGAGTCATTATTTTAAGAGAAGGGTATATCTAGATTATCATTAGAAAATATTTAAAAATGAACTCCTTTGCAGAAAAACTGCCAGCTAACGAATGCTGAACAAATGTTAGGCTAGATTATCACCATTCTGCAATCTCCACTGGAAAGAGCAACTTCGATGGATGCTAAAACAACTGGTGGCAAAATTACACCCTGCAGATTACTTATAAACTGCAAACACAAGACCTGGTGGTCTTTAACTTCTTTAACAAATGGTCAAATTTAGCATATGAATAATGCTACAACTTGCCATTACATGCCTCTTGATATGCGGCAAATTAAGGTAAATATTACCTACAAAGAATTTTGAACCAATGTTTTATTTTGAAAATTTTCAAACACAGAGCACAATGAAAGAATTTATGGCAAATATCTGTACTCATGCTATCTAATGTTTTACTACACTACACAGTACTAACTTTATCACATATCCTTCCATCTCCCTATCCATTTTACTTTGATGCATTTCAAAATAAATTGCAGCCAATAGTACACATCCTCCCTAAATAATCTATGACATATTCTTGCCAAAAATGTTTAACCTGAATTTAATCAAGCCTCTAATCCTAACTTCCAGTTTACAGGAAATACAAGGCTACAGAGGAATCAGTTAACTGACACTGAGAGAAAATTTCAAATCCAGAATATGGGACATTCTGTAATATGTGATTCTAAGAGTCTTAAAAGACGACAACAAATTACAACTTGTCAACCTAAATCAGGTACTATTTAATTTTTAAAAAGCTACAAAACATATTCTTACAACAAAGAGAGAAATGTGAATATGCATTGGGTATTTGTTGATATTAAGGAATTATTATTGATTTTCTTAGATGTGATAACAGAAACTGTGGTATGGAGGTGATTGTCGTTTTTGGAGATGAATGCTGAAGACAGTGTGTGTGTATACATGCACACATATATATTTTCAATTTATTCATTTATTTATTTTATAGAAATAAAGCAAATACAGCAAAATGTTAATAATTATTGATTCTAAGAAGAGGGTAAACAGATGTTTACTGTGTTGGTCTTTCAACTTTTCTCAGCAAGTGCATTGAAACATCCCAAAACAGAAATTGGGGGTGGGGGACAGATAAAAACTCACTGCAGAGAGGTCATACGGTCTCTTTTGCTTTGGCCTGCCTGGGTTTTCAGGTCAAGAATGTGATCTTTGAAAAAATATCTTACTATAGACACACACAAAAATGTTTCTATAGCATTCTTTATTTCTACCTCAGAGCCAATGCTATTATTAGCTAAGATTCTTCAATATGCAATATTACAACTGGTAATTCAGTCTGCAAGCAGAGGCTGTAATGCTGCAGCGTTACAGAAGACAGCTCAATCACCAGGTGAGCCTCAGATCAGGCCCACCCCCACCAGTCTGTGTTATGTGTAGACTGAGACAGTCTGTTGTACAACTTTCAGATTTTTTTATACACCACTTGTTAAAAATATCCTGCAATAGAATTTGCTGATTCCTGGCAACCTCAGAGACAAAGTTTCTATGATCTTTTTCCTAAGATTTATTCTGCTTTCCAACCTAGTGCTGTTCCCTAAGTCATCAGGACAGCTTCACTCTTAAGTCCAAAGACATGCTCATCGCTCAAGTAATTAGAATTATAAACAGAAAATCATTAGTAGAGATCACTGACTATGATGCAGCATGAACAAATAAAAGTGAATTTATACCACTAACTAAAACGAGATTTACCAAACAAACAAGAAATCTAGACACGGAACCTTATGTGTGTACCTACAGTTGAGGAAAAGCAAATCACCCACTGATGACCAGTACCTTTCGTTCAGACTTCAGTTGGAAATATCATATTACCTGGACACACAGAGGCACCTTGGACGAAGGAGTGAAAAAGACTAGATAATATTAGACCCCAAACTAAATATTTGTACAATTGGGGATTAGGTTTTACAGTTAAGAGTGTTTTACAATGAAGAGTGTTCTTTGGCTTAAAGGAACGACAGTAAAATTTGAAACTATTGTACCTTGGTGAAGACAAGGCAGCGCATGCATTCAATAAAGTAATTAATTACATATATCTCGTTTCACATGCAATGAAAAATGAAAATGATATTTACCAGGGTTTGTCTTCTCAAGCTGATACCATCGGTAAAATGCCCTTTTCTTCTGTTCACTCAGGTCTGATCCCTGTTGCAACAGCCAGTGAGAGATCCGGCTCTGACTGATACCTATGTGGGAAGAGAAATGGCTGTTCAAGTACCGGAATTACAGAGAAGTTAGGGAGGGTTCTGCCGGTTCTAGGTTACTGGGTTCTTTAAAACTCTTCTCTATAAGGAAGCTGCAACCTGAACACTCTTTTGCATTGGGTGTTTCTGTAAAGGCTGACTGCATGGGCTAGGATACACTCAGAATTACCTACTAGAGGTCGTAGCATTGTATTAGCCAAGATGTGAAAGTGGTCTCTAAAATCAACCTCCAACCCTGTCCCACAAATGTATGAGAGATACATGAAGAGATTTCTAAGTCACAGCTATTTGTCAGAAGTTGTTTAGATCTGTGCTCCTTCAACCGCCACCACCTCTACTCCAATCTGGGTTTAGAATATTAGAACTTTCACCAGATATCGAGAAGGAAAAAAATGAAGACAGCAAGTTTTGCTACTCGTTACTGATACTGATAAAAAGAGTCAGGGGCTGGGAAAGATGAGGTCACTGAAAATACTCTCTTCGATAAGGTTCTTGGCTCATCTGTTAATTCATCCAGGCATTTCAGAATCAGCACAATTAGCAGAGATAACTAAGGAGTGGAAGACTTCCAGAGCTGTGCTGCAATATGACCTCTTTAGAATTTTCAAGAGGTAAAGACAGTCTTTTAACAGACTTTTGAAAAAACTGAGTAGAATATAAAGCAGTTTTCAGCTATCACTAAGAACTTCTTGACAGCAATTAATTAGAAATGTGAAAAACCTCTACACGTGAAAGTAAAAGAGCATGTCTAAAACTCACCAGTATGAAAATCGCATGCTCCTTCTGGCCATTATAGCTATTGGAAAAATGAATAATTTAACACACAACTTGCAAAAGCAAAGAAAAATAGGAAAGATGAAACGTACATCCAAAGGGCACTTTCTGAAGGACCAGCCAGCTATCAGAGAGGGTTGACAGTATCTGAACTCTCCCCAGGAATTTCTGCTGGTAACTGGATAGTACTGAATACCACTTGTGCCAACACCTGCGTAAAGCAATAATGCGCACAGGAGGAGTGGTTATCGTGACGTGATCACACCCCTTCACATGAGAAGCAAGAGGCTTGGTAATCACACTTAACTCATTAAAAGCAAGTCCTAAAGTTTCATACTTTAAAAAATCTATGTTAGAGGAGAATTTGGAGAGTAGTTTTGTTAAAAGACAAATTGAGCTGTGAAGCCAGGTTCTCTGACTGGAAACAAAGTTCACGTTCAAAGGTGAAATTTAGTTTTCCAAAACATAAGTAGCTGCATTCTCAAATAATCCTCACAGTGGTTTTCCAATGGACTGAGGATCCGTGTGATGGAGGTGCTGCGGCTAGCACTGCAGGCTTGTTCTAAGTGAACACGGATTACTGAAAACTGTCTGTGGTCAGCAATGCCTTCACCACCAGTCTAAGTTCAGACATTATACTACTTTTAAACAAGAGTGAAGAAAACCACCATTTACTATCATGAAATCAAGATTGATTTTCATGTCAAAAAATAAAACATTTTTATATGGATTCTTCATGTTGGTAGCATACTACTAAAAAGCAGAAAATTTGAGAAACATCTTCTAAGAAAAAATGGACTATACGCTCCTGTTACTTTCCGTGTTAACTCTCCCCCACACAGTCAGATCATGCAGAACAGACTCAGAGTCCACTTGATACTATGCTGTCCAGGTTCTGGCTGTACTGCAGGGGGAAGAGGGCAAAAGCCCATCAAAAGAAAGTTAGTTAAGTGATGATATGCTCACATAATAGAAAATCAGGAAGACTTATTTAAAAGTAATGTTTTAAATCAGCCACCCAAACCAAACAACAACACAACAGCAAAACCAACCAAACAAAAGTCCATCAATACCAAGTTTTGGCAAGGACATGGAATATATGGAACCCTCATACTGCTGATGGAAGGGTAAAATGTCAGGACCACTGTGGGAAATGAGTGGGCCATACCTACTAAAGCTAAACATAAGCACACCATAGGATCTAGCAGTTTCTTTCCTCCAGTATATAGCACAAAGAAATACATGCTCAACAGCAACGTGTTCTAAAGATATGCACAAGACGGCTTATATGAGTATTATCTGTAACAGTTCCCGATTTGAAACAACTCAAATACCCACCAACAGAACGCATAAACTAGGATACTTATGCATTTATCCACAGACTACTATGCCAAATAGAAAAAGGACAAACTACTGCTACATACGTGTACCCCATGGATACATCTCACAGAAACAACGTTGCTCCCCCCCCCGCCCCACCCAAAATAAGACACATACAAAAGCCACACACAGCTGTATAATTCAGTTACATAAAACTGAAAACCAGACACAATTACCTATGTGAATGGCCATCAGAACAGTGTTGGGCTACCTGTGGCTTGGGCGGAACAGATCAGGCACTGGGAGGCCGTGTGAGGAAGGCCTATGGAGTGAGCAGCACTACTCTTGACGTTCATCTGGATGGTGGGGATACGCACGGCTTCACTTGGTAAGCATCATTAAGCTGAACACTTTCTCTGTTTGTATTTCAATTTACAGAAGTTTCCCCAAGAAGTTTTTAAAATTCTACGTATTTTAAAAAAGTAAATGGATATGTATCAATATGAAATGATGCCCATGATATAAATGACAAAGTATACAATTTTATAAATATATATTTACATAATCTACATTCTGTTTTGTATGGTAACAGAAACTTATATATAGCCCAAAACAGGAGAGTGGCAGACTCCCTACACAACACACCTCTATTGTTTTCTTAATCATTCTACAAATATGTATTAATTTATTTTCTATTTAGCTTTCCCTTATAAACACTACATATTTCACTGCTTGTTTTATAAACACAGCAATTAAGTTAAAAAACAAAATACAAAAAGAAGTAAATTGCAGCCTTCCCTCAGTAAACAGTAACAACAGTAACAGTAAACAATGTTAACTGTTAATATGTTACTCCATAATTTCCTCCGTGCGTAATTATTAATTTAAGAAAGCAATGGGACAGAAGGTGGTAAAGAAAGAATATCCTTCTGTCTAGTCTTTGCAGGAAAGGAAATAAAAAAAGAACTCCCCTATAAACTTAATCCATTTTTATATAATAAATATAGAAAATGAAGTAATTCAGCAAGTAGTTTTTCTGCATGAAGCACAATAAAAATTAAATATGTAAAATGCACATTTTTTTCCAATGATTGTTCTCAGTTACCAGCTTAATGATAGGAAAGTTCTTTTAAGCATCCTTCGGAGGCTGCTCCGAGCTTTTGGAACTTTGGGTGAGCTTGGTGTCAAAGGGCCATGCAGCTTCCCTACACTACCAGTTTTTGTATTTCTCCTTGGAGAAAAAGTTTTCCTAACTTTCCTCTTACTGCCTACTGCAGAAAAAAAATATTCTCCACAAGTTTTAGCTCTTCAAAGCCTCTTTTCTACCTTTCACAGGCAGAAGAGAAGAAAATTTACATATAACCTTCATACACTGAGAAACTATAACTAACCCATTTAATTTCCTCCAAGAAAGCGATCGCACTGTATTCAAAAGGACATGGCCAGCCTCATTCACATTCTTTCCTGAACTTCTGCCCCATCAGGCTTCTTCCAGTTTCCCAAATGCCATGTTCCCTTCCACTAGAGGGCTCCCCACCACTACCCATTTTTGTCCAAGTCTCAATACAAATTTAAGTGCATCTCCTTCCTTCCACTTCCTGTGGAACACGACACTACTGACCACTCATATCATCTTCATCCATGGAATGATTGCTGGAGACAACTCTCCACTGCAACTTTAGGAACTGCTTTGCTAGCGCCTTACACACGTTAGTGTCCCCAGGGTTACGTCTGTAAGCACCTTCTCTCAGTCTACACACTCTTCCTTGGTCATCTGAACTATCGTGATTTAAAATTATCCTCTACATGTCAGAGCACCAGGCTGTTCTTTCTTTTTTTTCCAAACCATCTGCTAGTTAGCTTCATGAGAATTTCCCACAGGTCTTCCACACAATAAATTTAATTCATTAACCTTTTCCTTTTAATCGGCTCTTATTCCTGTGTCCCTTATCTCAATTTTACCTTCTACTCTACTCTTTTCCCCCAACTCTCACAGGCTTACTAAATCCAAACTTTCCCTTCCTAAAATTCTCTCCAATCCTCATTCCTGAAGCTTGGAATCTCAGCCTCTTTTGCCTGGACGATTGAAATAACTGATTAAAAGAATGAACCATCTAAGATCCAAAATTCTCCTGATCAGATGCTTTTTAACTGGAAGATCATTTCACAGTTGAAAAAGTTAAACATGCTTCTTCAAGCAATTTTCTGCTTGAGAACTGAAGTCATCTCTACGATTCACCTTCCACAGTTTTTAAGTTAAAACACATGCACACATCTTCCCCAAATAACTCACAAACGCTTCATCCCCGACCCTTCTCTTATTCCCTATCCTGAAGTTATTCTTAAAAAAAAAAACAGTCACTTAATTTTGTTCAGTAGATTCACATATAAGTGAGATCAGATAGTATCTCTGACTGGCTTAGTCACTTGGCATAACAGTATTTAGATCTTCAGGTCCATCCACGCTATTGCAAAAGATTTCTCTCTCTCTCTCTCCCTCTCTCTCTCTCTCTCCCTCTCCAACTGAATAGTATTCCATTGTGTAAATGTACCATAGCTTTTTTATTCACTCATCTGCTGAAGGATACTTGGGTTTCTAGATTTTGGCTATTATAAATAATGCTTCAATGAACATACATTTTCTCAAATTAGTGTTTCAGGTTTCTTAGGATCTATTCCCAGAAGTGGAATTTCTGGGTCAAAAGGCAGTTCCATTTTTAATTATTTAATTTCTTGTTTATTTGGTATGAATCCTTCCAGAATCTTTCCTATGCTTTTAGTACATAAATATGTGTACACACACACCCCTAGTTGTTTTTTAAAAACACGTTTGGAATTATTCTGTACATAATGAATAACCTGCATTTCTTACATAATGTCTTGGAATTTTTTTCATGTAGTACATTATGAATCTTCACCATTCTAATGGCTTCATGGTATTCTATACAATAATCCACTTAAATATTTATCTATTATTGGACATTTCAGTTGTTGCTAGTGCTTTACTAGTATAAATGATGATTCAACGAACACTCTATGCCTACCTTTGTGCATATGAATAAATACTCTAGGGTCAATCCCCAGGAATGGAATTTTTAATTTGTACCACATGAGCAGCATTACAGTTTGTCACAGGTACTACCAGATTTCCCCAAAGGTTATACCCAATTTTATACTCTAACCAATAGTTACATTGTGATCCTGTCTCACCATAACTAAATGTTATACAACTTATTTTGAAAGTCTGACTTTCTCTTTGTAAGCACATGCTCATTATAAAAAGGAATTCTAAGCAACTCAAAGTAGAAAAATTCAGAGTAAAGCTAGTAAAAAAAAAAAATCTAAAACCTTACCACTTAGAAATAACTACACCCTTTACAAAATCACTCTAAGCATAAAAGTAAATGGAAGAGGGAGAAAAAATTACTAAAATGAGGCCATACTATAGAGAGAACTTTAAAATTAAAAATATTTAGTTTGATCTGATTTTACCTCAAGATAAAAATTTCAACTAGAGTGATATGAAAAATCTCAAGTTTAGTAAATACTTCTCTACAGGAAATTAGGTTACTAAAAGAGTACTCTAATGCAAGGAAAAAGAGTTATACAAAAACACTGGAAGGTTGGAAGCATTATTTTCTAACTTGTGGTCAGTATCTAATGATTCCTGGCTGAAAAAACATGGAAAATTAGCAAACCGTGGTAGCCAGCCTCCAGGATGAGCCCTAATAATCCTCCTGCCCCTCCTATGTCTGTGTAATCCCCTCTAGCACTGCTCAGGGCTGGTCTCTACAACCACTGGAATAGGTCAGAAATAACGGTCTCTGACCTCTGAAGCTAGGCCGTGAAAAACATTACAACTTCTGCCTTGCTCTGTCCCTGAGATAGTTGGTTCTGAGGGAAGCTAGCTGCCATGTAGTGAGACCACTCAATCCGACTTATGGAGAAAGTCCATGGGGCAAAGAACTGAGGCATTCTAACAGCTCTGCAAGCAAGCCCCCTGGGAAGTGAGTTCTTTAGCCTTAGTTAAGCCTGCTGATGACTGCAACCTCCTGAGACAACCTGAATCACAATGACCTGCCTCAGCTGCTCCTAGATTCCTGACCCACAGAAACTGAGAAAATATTCAGGTTTAAGCGGCTAGGGTCTGATGTAAATTTTTACATAACAATAGATAACTAATACACATGCACAGACTATATTATACTTGCCCCATCTCCTTTCCCAGCCTTCACACTAAACTACTGACATTTGAAGGTATTTTTGCATGGTCAATACTTACACTCTGTTCTGGATTTGTAATTTCCACAGTT